>NNCB01000458.1:0-17519 GCA_002317545.1 Scenedesmus quadricauda | reverse complement strand
CCACCCCTGCCCGCCTGGCCCCCGTGCCGACGCCTCCCCGGCCGAAAAGGTGCGGGCCGCCAACCACGCGCGCGGCACCCCCCTCCGTCGGGCGCTTCGCTCGAGATCAGCGCCCCGCGTCCGCCCGGCCGGCCCCTGGGTCGGGATTCAGCGCGGCCGCGCGCCCGAGAGGCGGCGCGCGGCCGCCGTGTGTGTGACTCTACTGTGTGTGCGCGTTGGCGCGTGTCCACGTCGCCCCCCGGTCCGCATTGGCCCACGCAGCTCGTGCCGCGAGGCCAGCTCGACTCAGTTGGTTCGATCCGCACGCCTGTGTCTGAACGCGCGCGCGCCGGCGCCGCCGCCGCCGCCGCGGGTTGTGACATTTGCAGTGGGGCGCGCCCCGCACCGCGGTGCGCCCGCCGTTGCCTTGTGCGCTTCGCGCAGCGCGATGACCACACCCGCGGGGCGAGCGCCCGATCCGTCTGCGGATCCGTGCGCCGGGCGGGCCCTGCTGCATTGCGGTAAGATCCTCGAACCCGAAATGCAGGTGGCCCGCGGCAACGCCGGCCGAGCGTGCGACATGAGGACTACCACCGCCCATCGTTGAACCGCCCGAGGCCCGTTCCACCGGAAGGCGCCTCGTGGCGCTACGACAAGGCAGCGGGTGCAGCAGTGCGAAGCTGCCTCACCGCTGCCGCATCTTATGACGGCGGCACACCAAGTTTCACGCCGGACCACGACTCATCACGCACACGGCATGTCTTTCGTCATTCACCAAAGCTGAGCCCTCTGGTGCGAGCCCCGCACGTCAGGGCCAGCGCCGGCGCGGCCGGGGCCCGCGGCCCTCCGCTTCGGCGCTTCACTCGTTCGAAAGCCACCATTCTGGCTGCCGCATGCATGACTGATTCGATGAACTTGCTCTTTGTGGGCCAGCGCTGGTTGCTTGCTCGTTGTGCGGCGTATCACCGTCTCAAGACTTGAGGCTGTTTCCGTGTCGATCATGGTCTCCTGGGGGGCGGGCAGGTGGGTGGGCGGTTGGTTGGAGGGCGGCTGGAGGGCGGTTGGTTCGAGGGCGGCTGGCGCGCGGTGGCAGGATGGATGGTATCTCGGCCATCAGCCCAAAGCCTATCCCAATCCGCGGGCGATCAGCGGGCCGGCCGCGTTCGCCTCGCCCACAGCGGCAGCTTCTCGCAGCGACGACCTGAGGCGTGCAGCGGCGCTGTTCCCGCGCCGCGGGTACGCGGCGTGGCCTCACCCACGCCGCCAGCTGCTGCTGTAGCAAAGGGTTGAGGGGCCGGCCAGCACCCGCTTCGGCGGCCGAAATCGAAGCGCGTACAGCCCTTGCCCCGCGCATGGCGCATCAGCGCGATGTGGCCGCGTGTGCACTTCCCATCCCTTATTGCCTGCCCGGTCACTCTCGCAGTTATCGATAGGGCGTGTCGCCATGCTCCACCCTCTCATACCGGCCCTCCTGCCAGCCTGCTGGCGCTGCATGTGATGCCCAGGATGCGCTTGTCGATATACTGGATGCCGTCGGTGAACGGGACGCGCAGGACCAGCCCGGCGCGCATGGCGCAGGCTGGCATCCATGGGCGTGTCCGCTTGTAGCGGCCGCTCTGGGGTTTCCAGCGCAAGATCCAGGACAGCACCGAAGACAGTCCGGCCCAGCTGCGAGCGCGCAGGGCGGGACTGGCGCGCCGACTATAACGACGACTTATATGACGCCGCTGCAGCGGTTGGGAAGTCCCCGGTGCTGGAGCGGGTTTGCGAGGAGAGCGAGATCGTAGGTCGGGAACGTGTCGGTGCGTAATTGTCGTGAACGCCCTGCAGCACCGCTGCGATGCGCTCCAGCCCCATGCCCGTATCGATGCTCGGCCGCGGCAGGTCGATCCGGTCGCCCGGACCGCGCTGGTCATATTGCATGAACACGAGGTTCCAGATTTCGACGAAGCGATCGCCGTCCTACCTTCGGGCGCACCTCCCGGGTGGCCGCCCCATATATGCTCGGCCATGTCGGCGTTGCTGCCAGGCACCACACGATCGATGAACACGGGGCCGCAGTCCGATCGTGGGGAACACGCCCACCGGCTTGCCGGACTGCACCAGCAGGTTTCTCGTCGCCGAGCGGCCGCAGCGCTGCCGAGGATGCGGTCGTAGCAGGCCCAGTCGCGCGCGGCGCGGCCGATGCCGCCGTAGACCACCAGCGACGTGGGGTCTTCCCACTTCAGCGTCCGAGGTCTGCGTTGCGCCGGGATGTGCGAGCACGAGATTCCTCGCACTTTCGAAGGGACACCATGCAATACAGGAGCAAATGAAGAACTGTTTGGCGCGGTCGCCTTTTGCGCGCGTGCAGTTGCGATTGCACCCAGTCATCACCTGCTGTGGCCCCGCACACGCTGCGGCTCGGTGGACAGCACTGCGCCGGGCCGGAACCACAGGCGCCCTGCCCAATGCGTGCTACACGCGAGCATGATTGTTTATGCTAAGACCGTTTATGGTGTTGCTGCTCCTCGACTGCTCTTTTCTCTGTAGTCGTCAATCGAATTGCGCCAGTGCTTCGCGCGGAGAGGTGCAGGTACAGCTAGTGTTTATTGTTGGTATCTCTATTTGATCAGTCCGCATTGAATCCAGTGGCCTTGAGACAAATGAAAAAATACACAAAGAGATCTGGATCCCGCCATCCTTAATACACGGAGAAACAGGTGCTCACAACCGTTCGTCACACTATACGGCCTATAGACATCGCTATACCTGATGTCAGTCGTCTGCCATCGCCGCCGATTGCAGCTGCGTGCGCCGCGACATGCCCCGCAGCCCGAGCACGACGGCGGGGTTGCATGTGCAGAGGAGCTATTCGCGCCTGCCCAGACAATCCGCAGCACCCGCCAAAACAGCAGCTGCAGCAGCAGCAGCTTCCGCAGCGCCTGCTAGAGGACCAGGCCGCCCCGCCTCCATGGGCGGGCCAAACACCGCCTCACCAGCGGCTCGAGCCCCTCACCTGCGCCGCCGAGCTGCTCGACCGCCTCCCCGCCGGCACCCTTCAGCGGCTGCAGCAGCTGCCGGCCGGCTTCCGCCCTTGCGACCTCGTTCGGGAGCTGCAGGCGGCGCTGGGGCCCTCTCTCAAATCGGTGCAGGCGCGGCCTTCGCCGCTGAGGCCTCGGCGGCGGCCGCGGCAGCAGCAGCCGCACCCGGACGAGCAGCCGCAGGCGCGCGCGTGGCAGGTGCCGCTGCTTTCACGCCAAGCACCACCCTGGTGTTTTCATGCGGTTGCGCGCGGCGCAGATGCGGCCGCAGCCTCTGACGAGTCGCCGCTCCCGCCATTGCCGCTGCTCCTGATGCCGCTAGAGGCGCAGTCAGTGTCTGGCGCCAGCAGTCATACGGGCTTGGCGCTGGAGTTGCACCGACCCTTTTCGATTGTCGCCCTCGGCGCGGTCGGCTTGGCGCGCGGGAGGCTTAATCTATTCATCGCTTGCGCGGTAATGGCAACCAGCATCCAAATTACCGCGGCGCTGCTGGCGCGCTTGTCATGCGGCGCGTGGTCCTCCGCTGCTGGGTTAGGCAGCGGCCGGGTGGCCGGCTGCAAATGCCCCGAACATTGGTGTCGGTTTGTCGGTCATATGCAGTCTCGTTTCATTTCGTCATGCCGGACCTGATCCGGCATCCATGGACCCCGGATCAAGTCCGGGGTGACGAAGGAATAAAGGTCAGTGCGCCGTTTTCGGCGTCTCCATAATTTCGGTCAGCACCCCGCCCATATCCTTCGGATGGAGGAAGAAGATCAGCGTCCCGTGCGCGCCGATCCGCGGTTCGCCGAGCACGTGCGCACCACCATGCGCGCACGCGCATGCCGCCTACATCTGCTGCGCGTGGAGTGCCCGGCAGCTTCCAGGCCTGGCGCCCTCCGCCTGGATGGACCTGCCGGAGCCCTGTGGGTTTTCGTGGGCCCCGGCAGCAGCACACTGGTGGCGGTGGCGCGGCATGCGCGACAGGTGCGCATCACAGGCTGATTTTTGAGCGAATTGTGATGCGCAACTGTGCCGAACTGATCCGGCAACTCCGACCGGCCAACTGCTGATCCCCTTCATCCATTGCTGGCAGGCCCTCGCCCGCTACCAAGAGCTGTGGGCTGTCCTTGAGCCGCTGGAGGGCAGCTGCCGCGTCCTGGTCCCCCCAGAGGCCCGCAACCGCGCGCAGCAGCAGCTGAGCGATTGGATCGACGGCGGCGGCGGCGGCGAAGCGGGCGGCGAGGCGGGTTCTGCGTCCCCATGCGCGGGGCCCGCGGGCTGGTTCGGCCGCTGCAGCCGCCGGCTCTCGCTGCCGCGCGGGGCAGGTTGCCTCGAGCTCGCCTTCTCCCCAGCCGCCCCCCGCGCCCTCCCCTCCGCCACCTTTTCCGGCGGCGGCGCCGCGGCGGCGGAGCTGCAGCGGCGCTGGTGCGCGGGCGCGGCGGCGCGGTGGACGCAGGGCGCGGCGCCGGGGGACAATTTGGCGGCGGTGCTGCAGCTTGAGCTGCCGGCGCCCGGGAGGCAGCAGCTGGCCTGGCTAGAGGACCTGCGGCGCGCCGATCACATGGCGTCGCATGCAGAGGCAGCCGCGCGGCAAGGCGGCGGCGGCGTCGATCGTCGATGTCGCACGGGAACGGCCGCGCATGGGCATGCGGATTCGCGGATGGGCCGCCCGGCGATGACGCGATGCGTGCGGCGACGGCAGCGCCAGCGACGCCAGCAGCAGCAGAGAGCGGGGACGAGGAGGAAGACGCCGGTCGCCTGCGGCATCTGCGACGCGATGCTGACCAGCAAGATGCTCCACACCAAAGGCAGCCGGGTTACCCGGAGCCTTTTTCGTTAGAACAATCGGATCGTCAGACCTTGTCGCCCAATGCGCCCTGGACCTTGCCCTTCAGGCATCTCCTGGCTAACGGCGGTCGCGCCTGACAGGATTGCCGCGCTTCTCATAGGTATACTGATCTGTATACCAGGAGATAGCAACGATGCCCACCCCCTCGCCCCGCAGGCGACGTGCCGGACGCGAGCTGCGACGCGGTCGAGGGCTGCGCGCGCCCCTTCCACGCGCGCTGCCTGGCGTAGTGGCTGCGCGGCCTGCCCAACAGCCGGCGCTGTTCTCGACGCTCTTTGGGGCCTGCCCCTCGGCTCTGCACCGGTGGCCGTGAGGACGTGATGACGCACTCGGCTGCAGACTGGCTGCCGGTCCGCCCGACAGTAATGCAACGATCGCTCGGAGCCTGTGGCTAGGAACCCGGGGTTGCTACAGTGTGTTGGGGATGAAGGCGTCATTGGGAGCCTCGGGAGCAACAATTGGGAACACAGGCGTACTCATGATCACGCTGGGGGCTTACTGGTAGGTTGAAAAACGACACAGAGAGGGGGCCATGAGCCGGCAGTCCAAAGTACTAATTGCCTTCAATCTGGAATGGCCGCCAAAATCCGGGAAGATATGCAGTTTTCCAGAAGTAGATAAAGCGGCCTGGTTCAGTCTTGATAAGGCCAGGCTTTACATTAATGAACGTCAATCGGCACTTATTGACCGCCTGACAGAAATACTAAAAGAGTAAGGCGGGGCATACAGAAATAAAGCCCCGGTGTGATGGCGCGCCCTGGAAGCCAACAGGACACATGCGTGAAATCCTGCGCGCATCTGACCCCCACACATGTCACCTGAGGGCCGCGGCCGGGGTGAGAATCACGCGCGCCCGCCTTACGACGTCACACCCGAAAGACGGCGTTTCGTGCCCGCAGCGGCGCGAGCGCGGAGCAGCGGCGCGGCAGTCGTTGCGTCGCGACAGTCGCAGCTCAGAGAGGCCCCCCAGCGACGCTAGCGCCCGAGCCTCGTCGGCGCCGACCCCCACGCACGCGGCGCCGAGCGCCCGCAGCTGCCTCAGCCCGCGCGGCGGCTGCGGCAGCGGCGCGGCCGCGGCGCAGGCCTGCGCCGCGGGCGCAGCGATGGCGCCGTCTGGCAGGACGCCCTCCAAAACAGACTCGTCGTTCAGTGCACGTCCAGCGCGCCAAACCGCGCAACGCCGCCCGCCAGCGCGCGCAGCCCCGCGGCCGTCGCGGAATTTGGGGAAAGCGACTTCGATCAGCGCCAGCCGGTCCAGGTGCGGGATCAGCGCGCGGGCATCTTCGTCGGGTTCGAGCCGTACCGCGGTCGCGTTCGATTGTTCGAGGATCGAGGCGTCGTAGGGACGCGGCGAGGCGGGGCACTGCCTCGCCGATCCAGTTGCCTGGCAGCGACAGGCAGCGCAGGCCGGTCAGCGCGGTCAGGGCGGTGGCGGCCTGCGGCGGGGTTTGAGGGGGAGAAGGGATAAATGAGGGGATGGCGAGACGGCGTCTGGATAACGGCAAATGTGAGCGGGGAAACTCTCCACCATTGGTTTAGACATGGTATCGACTGGGCCGAGGATGTTGGGGCGACAGTCAGCGGCATACGTATCCTGCGACAATCAGAGCGGCGACATTCGCACTGTCAAACCCTTTAACTGTCGTACAGGGGTCCGAGCGGTCGCTGACATCAGCACATGCCACGGCACGTGGCAAACCGCGTGAACCCACTCAGTACCATCACATCCCGCCGACAGAGCCATTCAGGTACTTGATGCACCGCCAGGCCATCTCGGCGCCCGCGGGGCCAACGCCGCGGCCCGCTCAAGTCCAGCGGCCTGCGGCGTGGGTGTCCGCATGAACCCAGCAACGGGGGCGTTCCATGTCAGAAAGGTTTGTAGCAAGGCGATCCTCTCAGCACAGCGGTGCGAGGGCTATTTCGACCTCGACGGACACACAGCAAAGGCGGCGGCGCTGCAAACCCCGATCAACGGCGTTTCGAGCGCGGCGGCACCGGCTCCACATCAGCCGACGGGGCTCTAAATGACTGATTCGTAACAGATGTTTACGTGGCCGTGATGACCAGAGCTGCCCGAGCCCGGCGGCCAGCGCCGCTGCGCCCTCCGCGCTCACGTCCAGCCCAGCAGGTACGACCACTCCCGCAAGTTGCCGGTTCCGGCGCAACGATAAATGCCGCATTGAACGCCTTTCAAATGGCTGCGTTTTTGCGCGGTCCGGACGGATCTTGCTGCGATTTCCGTTTTCAGCATGGATGGATTTGGGTTGCGTTCGGCGAATTAGATCCATGGAGGCGCCATGGCGCTCGAAGAGACAGCAGGCTCGGGAAGCGCTACACGAGCATGGGCAGTTGACCCAGCGCACGCTGCGCGCCCTGGGACCAGATGGTTGTCGGCAATCTGGGCGAGGTGCAGGGTGAAAACCAAACGTAGATGAGGCAGGGCCGACAGAGCTGACAGGGGCAGTAGCGGGGTGGTTTGCGCCGTTCAGGCGGCCAGGTCCCACAATACGAGCGCCCTCAGTGCTCGCATCACAGGCAGGCCGGCCGCTGCCTACCAGGGCAGCGCCAGCCGCAGCACCCCGTGGCGGTACGCCGCATTGGCCGTCGCGGCACGCGGTGCCCAGGCCGCGTCCGCGTCGCGTCGAGGACGTTGAGGTTGAGCGCGAAGCGGCTTTCGAGGTCGGTCAGCCGGTACAGGCTTTCCTTCAGCACCTCGGGATCGACATTGCGGCTCTTGGGCTCCAGCACGATGCGCAGATCCTCCGCGCTTTCGTCGCGGACATCTTCGAGGATCGGCAATTTCTTGTCGGCGATCAGCTGCGCGATCTGTTGCAGTATCTTGGCGACGCCATAGGTGCTCTCGAGTGCGCACCTATGACACTAGCGTCCACGTCCGCTCGCACGCCACAACTCGCAGCGCGGTGTGCAGTACGCGTAACGCCGCCATTGCGCTCTTTGAATAGATCATCCAACGAGGCCTGCACACCTTCGAGCTGAAACATCACCTCGCTGATATCGCTGGTACGCTTCATAATATTATATGGGCTTTGGTCGCGGTAGGCTTACATAATTGGGGCAGAACCATGCTCGACGGGCTTAGATGACGGGTATTGGAAGCACAGGCTTGAATTTGATTACGATTATCAAGTTTGGTGAGCACGTGCTTGGATCAAGCCGACAAGCTGCCATTGAACTGTGGCTGGTCAACAGGTCAACGTGGTTGCCACTCGTGCAGCCAGCAGTTGCGGCAATCCGACGTTTGAAGATGATTTTTGAGTATGATGCAGGCCTGAAAGGTGTTCTAGAGTGCAACAAAGCAACATAAAGCTGTGACAGTTACCAGCGAGACTACCGCCAGCCAGGCCTGGCTGCCCCCTCGGCCCACGGCTCAGTGCAAATTTGGTGTACAACCGTAGCGCAGAATGTGCGAAGTTTTGTGGTGGACCTTGCCTGCCACTCTCTGATACCTACGTTGCCCTGCTCTTCGCATGACACCCACATCCTGCTCCACCGCGACTAATGCGTGCGAGCCATCTCCGCAAACTTGAGAAGAATAGCGACCTCTGTTGTGATCAAGCAACATGTTCCAATCGATGATACTCGCTTTCCAGCTGACATCCCGTCGGATTTCTCGTATGAGAGGTGATGTCGGTACACGGTGGCGTCAGTGTTGACGTCTCCCTCAAAAAGGTACCTGAACTCGGTGGCGTAGTCGCGGCTGAAAAAAATATTGTGCAGGCCCAGCTCCGGAAAACGACGCTGGATACCCCAGTAAAAAATCAGCGCCGAGCTCGACTTGGGCTGCCGCAGAATCCGCTCCGGCGAGTGTTGCGTGGACAGGAGCTTTTACTGAAAGCATCAGCTTGACTCATCGTAATGGCCACTGCCCAGCTCAAACGCCGGCACCGTAGTCCCGTATCGTGTACATACACTCGCGCTCTGCGCCACGGATGCCACGTACTATGCATGTAGGAACGGCTCGGGATCGCTGAGTATGACGGTGCAGGTGGCCCCTGGCGCAGACCTGCCGCAAGCGTGCACAGGGCGGACGGCGCCATCACCGTCGCTGCTGGCGACCCATGCCGCCTGCTGGACCTCCCCCGCCCCCTGCTCACAGCATTGCGCTCTGCTGCAGCAACCGACCAGCTTCTTCGCGTCGTGCACCGCGCTGCGCGCTGTGCGCGCGACCCTGCCGTCGAGCGACGTGGATCCTGCAGCAACGCCCGCGCCCGCGCTCCTGCATACGGCGCACGAGCTTCCGCGCTGGTCGGGCGCCGCCCCTTTGACGGCAATCTCGCCTTCCCCGCAGTTTCGACGCCGCCGCGCCTTGCGCCAGTGATGCTCATATGGCGCGCGTGCGTCAGGACGAAGACGGTCTGGTCGATATGGAATTGGTGCGGCCGAAGGCCAAGCGGCGCGTGCGCACGCGCTGCCAGCCTGCGTGACCTGCTGCGCAGCGTGTGTCGCTGGCATGCGTGCGCATGCGCCCGCCATGAAAGCCTTCCTGTCTCACCTCGCTGCGCCGCCTGAGCCTTGCGCGGCGCCAATATCTATCCGGCCGAGGTAGGCGCCCTGATCGAACATCCGGTGGTGATCGATGCCGTGGCTAGGTTGCGCTGCACGAGCCGGCACCGTCCGCGATCGTCCGGCTGGCCGGAGCATGCCCGCTCAGCGCGCGTGAGGGCGACACTGAGCGTCGGCGGGGGCTGGAGCGCCAACTGTGAGCGCGGGCGGCATGGCAAGCGCGGCTGCGGGCAGCGTTGGGCTGTGTTGCATGCTCTGCGCCCCTGCAGCAGAGTTGCCGCCTGAAGTCGCCGTGCACCTTTGCCTGCCGCGCCTTGGCCCACCTGTGGTGGCAACGTCAGGGTCACGGAGTTTTGAAGGCCTTCTGCCGTTCCCTCGCCTCCCTTCCTCAAAACAAACATACACGCGCAGATGCACCACACTTGCACACACATGCATGCACGATCTCATACAGCACACTGGCTTAGACCCGCTCCAAACGCACACACGCACACTCATGGGAACAAATGCACGCTTCTCACCCAGACCCTTCTCGTACAGGCGCACTTACTGACACTCATGCGCACACCCACCCACTTGCTCCACATGCGCCCTGACTGCCCTCGCATCGCTGAACCGCCGCGATGCCGTCATCAAGGTGCACATCCATGGTCCACACCAGCTCACCTGGCAGATCGCTGCGCCGCGAGCATCGCGCTCTCCTGCGGCACGCAGTGATGCAGGGGACCGATGCCTCGGCCAGGCCTCATCTTGGTGAGTGCGCGTCACCGGACGCCATCGGGTGACATGCATCGCGAGTCCACCGGCTGCTCAGCTGCACGCAGCACACCATTCTGGATGCCGGCGGCATCTTCGCGAACGGCGCGGGCGTGAAGATCGTGGTGCTGTTCGTCACCAAGGGCCCCGCGCCTTCCGGCCATCTCCATCGCTGACTTCACCACACGACCCTCGATCCCGCTGTCCGCTGTCCGCTGCCCCACCTCCTTCAGGCCCGACGCTGCGAGGTCGGCCGCCACCACGTGGCGTGGGCGGCGGGGCGGCGCGACGCGCATGCAGAGGATATGCTGCGGCGATGGTGCGGCTGGTAGGCGCCGCGCCATGGAGTGGCCCCCGGTGATCTGGACGGGCGAACCCAACTGGCTGGCGCGGGGCAGCTCGACGCGCTGGCTTTCTGGTCCGCGGCGCTGAGAGCGGCAAGCGCCTCTGGCGGCGCCAGCATGGGCAGCTGCGCCTGCTGGGCGAGCGCGTCGCGGCGCTGGACTCCTGTGGCGCTGCTGTATGCGGCCGTGGAGCCCCAGGCCGACCCGCGCCCTGGCCGCGTTGCTCGGCTACCCAGGCGGAGCGCTGATGAGCTGGCGCAGCTCTCGCCGCCGCCTGCGATCTTGCGCGTGGCCGAGCTTGCGGGTGAAGTCGATGTGCTCCAGCACGTCGGCCAGGCTGGTGTTGCCAGACTCGATGCCGGTCAGCGCCTTGTTGAGGAAGTCGCCGACGTTCTGGTGGGCCTCGTTCAACAGATACGGATAGCGCGACTGCGGCGGTACCCAGAAGGAGCCTGTGCGCCTGTACCAGCGCCCTACCGGGTGTGGCTGCGGCGCAGCTGGCTTTCATCGTTCGAGGGGGCCTGCAGCGTTGGCGCAGGTTCCAAACGGCAGCCCAGATGGGCGAGTGACTCCGCGCCGAAGATCGCGAACTGAGGCTCTGATGTCACGGCGCGGGCACTGGCGTTGTAGGGCGACGGAGGCTGAGGGCGGGCAACGGCCGCCGACGCCGCTGTGGACGCTGCCCGCTGGGGCATCGCGACGGCAGCGGCGCGGGCGGACCGCGTGGAGTTGAAGGCGGCCCTGCGCGAGTGGAGGCGCGCCAGCGGTGCGGCGCCATGCGCGCCGCCGCCGCGCGTGCGGCGCCAGCGCGCGATGCTCTCGGCGGCGCAGCTGCTGGAGTGCGTGTTGGCGGCGCTCGCAACCGGTCACACAGGCCGCGTCGAAGCGCTGCTGGCGCTCGCAGGCCGCATCGGCGTGATTGGTCACGCGCCGACCCCGACTGCCGCCCTTGGGCCCGTGCTCCCGGGAGCCTTTCAGGCGCCTCGCCGCCCATCCGCTGCGCCGGCTGGCTGCTGGGCGCCAAGGAATGGCGTGAGTGGCCGTTGAACAGCGTGCTGTGGAGCAGGAAACATCGGTTGGGTGCCGCTGCAGACCTTCGTGCGGCTCTCAGCACAGCGCGACTTGCCCCCTGGCGACTGGCGGCCCCGGCCTTGCCCTGGCCGGCAGCCGGCGCGTCGTGGAGCTGTCAGAGCCGCTGCTGCCAACGGTGCGCCATGGGCGTCGCCAAGTCGCTGCTCCTCGCGATCGGTGCGGCAGCCGAACGGGGCCGGCGCCGCAACCGAGCGCAAGGCAGCGTAAGTCGGCGGCGAAAGCGGCGAAAGTCGGCGGCGGCGCCTGCCGCGGCCGAGAACGCGATCGCAGACGCACGGCGGCATCGGCATCACGCAGGAACTGGCGATCGGCCATTATTTCAAGCGATCGACGATGATCGAGGGCCAGTTCGGCAGCGTCGATCACCATATGGACCGTTACGAACGGATTACGCTGGCCGACTGACGGCTTGGCCGTCGGGGGGCAACCGGGTCGCGGAGCACCCGCGGCGGCGGCGCCCGCAGGCGGCGAGGCGGGCGGCGGCGGCGGCGGCGAGGCGGGCGGCTGGAGGGATGAGGAGAGCGGCGGGGTTCCCGGCAGCGGCTGCTTGGTCCCCATCGCAGCGAGCATCTGACCGACCCTGCGCCAGCGGATGTTGTGTGCAGCTTAGACCCCGCGATTTTTGTCATGCCAGGCCCCGACGCCCCTGCGGCCGCCCGTGCGGCCGCGCTCCGCGCCGCGGCAGCGTGGCTGCGTGGCGCCCTCACGCGTGAGGCGGCGCTCTGTGAAGCCATGCGGGCCGAGGCCAGGGCAAGCGTGGCGCGCATGCCGCCCGGGATTCCAGCTCGGTGCGCGTGGCTGGCGCCGCAGGAGCACTGGGAGCTGCTGCTCGCTGCGGCGCAGCGCAGCGACATCAACACGCTGACCAAGCTCTCGGAACTCGGCCAGCTCGGCCGACACCTCTTGCCTGGCGGCGCGCCTCGACGGCTCGCCGACGCACGCAGAGGCGCGCTCGACCTGCGCCGGTGCTGCTGGCGCCCGGTTGCCGCCGCCGAGGCAGAGCGCGCCGGCGGCGGCGAGCAAGGCGCGGCGCAGGATGCGCTGCTGCGAGCGGTACGGCATGCGCGCCCGCTCACGGCCGCGCGGGACGACGCGCCGATCGACGAGGTGGTAGAGGCTGCACTCCTGCTGCTGCGCGCCGCAGAGCACGCAGGCAGCGCGGAGGGCGAGCGCGTGCTGGCGGTCGACTGGCTGGGGCCAGAGGCGCCGCGACCCCCCACGTTGCCGCCGTCCGCGCACTTGGCGCTGCGCGCGCCGGCGGGCGCCGGCGGCGCCGTCGCGGCGCGCGTCAAGGACGCTGCTGCTGCGCATGTGGCGCGACAGGCTGGAGGCGGGCGAGGGCGCGTCGCGGCTGCCGCCGCCGTTTGGCGCAAGGTGGGCGCGCAAGGCGACGTTCAAGCGCTGGCCAACGCGGGCATTGGCGGTGACGCGGAATGATGTTCGCCGAGGCAGTGGGCGCGGCAACTGATTGAGTGGCGGCGGCGGGGCCGGCGCGGAGCACCGGGGGCGAACGGCGGGGAAGGCGGGGACTCCCCCTGAGCGATCCGGGCCGAGCTGGCCGTTGTCCTCGGCGCCGCGCTGGCCACTGATCGCGCGCGTCGTAATGGGCTTGGATGTTCGCGCTGGCGCACTCAGCATAGAGCCGCTTACGTGGACCGCTGAGCCATGGCTACGATTTGCGACCTGTTTGAGAGGGGTTAGCGCGGCGTAGCCGTCATGAGCCGCTGCGTAGCCATGGGCGGCTGCCACAGCCTCATCAGACCTGGCTCGGTCTGAGCGTTCCCGAGCAGGGGATCACTTTCAGTCTTCACTACCGTCCTCGGTGACGTGGCGAGCGCCCGTCCATCTCCCGAGCGATCGCTCCGCAGCCGCCGCAGCTGCGGTGGGTCCTCGCTGCCGCGCGCCCCGGCGCGGCGAGCCGGCGTCTTGCTGGGCCCCTCTCGCGTTAACAAAGCGCGGCGGCGGCTGCAAGGGCACTGCGCGGGTGTCGATGGCGGATGGCGGCGGCACCTGCCTGCTTCACGGATGCACATCTTGATGCTGCGGTGGCCTAGCCTCCAGGATTAGGATGGATTGATACTTCGTCCTGCGGTCGCCCCTTCTGATTTCCTTGTTCCGGGATTGACAGTAAAGACCTCAGACAGCGAGTTGAATAGAGCATCTTGTCATCTCAAGGATGGATGTTACGGTTTTTTGTAAAATTGCGTTCTAGCAAGCTTTCAACTACAAATGTAATCGAATATTGGCATAACAGCACGATTTTTTGCTGAATCCGCGTGTGTAACGGTGCTCCCTGAAACAAACGTGGCACATGTGTGGAGCCCTGCGCACAATCGGCCCTGACAGCTGTCTGCTTGCAGAGAATGAGGTGAAAAGCGCACGCGCCCGTCCCTGGGCGCCACACCCAACATATTGCGCTCTGCATCCGCAGCGGCGCAAGCGTCAGAGCTAGCAGACGGCGCGGCAGTTGTTGCCCGCGACAGCAGCAGCTCGGAGCCCGCCATCTTCAAGCCAGCAGATGTTTCATAATATGTTCAAGTATGGCTTTGGGTGCTGCTGGCTTGAAGGATGGCCAAGAGGGCGAAACTGGCAATTCGAAATGGGGGCAGTTGCCAGCAATTGGACCGTGCCGCCAGCAACAAGCCTTGGCTGCCCCCTTCGGCTGCGCTTTGCCGGGGTCCTCGCCGCCGCCCGCCGCGCGCCGCCCGCCGCGACGCAGCGAGCCTGGCGTTCTGCTGGACCCGCACTCAGCAGAGCGAAGCGCGACGGCGGCAATCAGCAGAGCAAAGCGCAGCCGAGGCTGCAAGAGCAGTGGCAGCTGCAGCGCGTGTGCCTATTTTGTTGCTGCGATGGCGGAGGCGGAGGCACCACTGTCTGTTTCAGGATTGCCTTAAAGGGGCGCAGGTCTAGTCTTCTGACAGGGCGATGCTTCTTGGGCCAGCTCCTCACCGAGCGGAGGGATGATTACGGCTTTTGAATCACAATCTGCCGCATAACAAGGCCACGATAGGTAGCTGGCATAGCACGTACGATACGATTGAAAGAATCCTAGCAGTGACAGATCGGTAGAAGAACATGCCCCTGGGTATGCCGTTCATCAGAAAGGCCGGCAGCAGTTGTCTGGATACGGAGACTAAGGTGAAAAGCGCCTGCGCCCGTCCCTTGGCGTCAGACCCAACGGATTGCACTCCGCGCCGCAGCTGCGGCGCGAGCGTTAATGAAGCAGACGGTGCATCAGTTGTTGCGCCGTGACAGCCGCAGCTCGGAGCCCGTCATCTTGCAGCTGGCAGATGGCGCTTTTCTATAATTGAAACAGTTTATAAGTCAGCTGCCGAGCCTGAAGATTTTATGGGGCAAAAAACCAAAGTACTTCTTAAAAGCTGCCCGTATGCCGGCGTGTTGGACCATCATCGGCAGCCAAATCCCGTGGTTCCGACGATTTCGGCTATCGCAACGAACTGGTGCAACTTGTCCGCGCCGCGAAGAGCGCGGGTGCGATGGCGCGGCTGAACCGCTGAACCGGCGAGGCGGGACGGCGGCGCAGCCGTCCCGCCGCCCAATATTTCAGATCATCATCGTGCCATTCGACCGGCTCGATTCATTTGGGTATACAGACATGCCGGATCCGGGCAACGACGATCGCGATATTGGCTGCATGATTCGGCATGATAGCCTTGGCGCCTTCCTGGATGGATGGCGGCGGCAATTTCCTGCATCTTTTCGTTACCCGCCGATGCGCTGAGCACCTGCCGCGAGGTAATAAATCCATAGAGTACGGCCACCAGGCCGCACGCTATCGCGATCAAAACCGGATTCATGCGTGTTGCTTCCTTCCCCATGAGAAGGGCGACGCAGAAGATAGCAGTCGAGCACGTCCGACTTATTGATGCCGACCTGAACGGTTGAACCGGGTCGGGCCCGCTTCTTTTACTCTTTGTCCGCGCTCATTGAACATGGCTTTTACTTTACCAAAGTGCTGACTCAACTTCCTGTCCGATCGTTCGGCGATCGACGCCGCCGACCGGATGCGGTCCGATTTCGTCGCCAACGCCAGCCACGAACTGCGCACACCCCTCGCCGCCATTCTCGGCTATGTCGAAACATTGCAGGAAATGAACGGCGAAGCCGACGCGCCGACGCGCAACCGCTTTTTGTCGATCATCGACCGCGAGGCGCGGCGGATGCAACAGCTCGTCATCGACCTTCTGTCGATCTCCCGCGTCACCCTCCTCACGGCAATCGCGCCGCTGCAGCAACCCGACCGGCCTTTTTGCGTCGTGCCGCACACTGCGCGCGCTGCGGCGCGGACCCCGCCGTCGATCTGGCGGGTTCGTCAGAAACCGCCCGCGCCCGCGGCTCCTCCTGTACGCCGCCGCGAGCTTCCATCGCGCTGGCCGGACGCCACTTTCGAGGATTTCTTTGCCCACGCGCCCGCGCTCGCCGCCGGCGCGCCTGATGCCGGCGATGGCGCGCGCGTGCCGGCCGAGAGTCGTCGCCGCATCCGCGCATGCGGCGGGGGCCGCTTGCATCGGCTTCTTGTTGCATGCGGCAAGTTTTGCATGCGGCAAGGTGGAAGAGCCGGGCAGATGCCCGGCTCTTTTTAATGTGAGGCCGTGATTGCGTACTGCTTCGTGTGTCGCAGGAATTCGTGCGCTGTGCCGCCCACCAGTTCGATGCGCTGCGCCGTGCAGCGGTTCGCCCCAGCCCAGCACTGGCGACCATCGCGCCATGTCGTCGCGCCACGCCCACGCGCGGCGCCTACCCACTGCTGGCGGTGCTGGCGCTCGCGGGCTCTCCCAGGTTGGCTGACGCGAGCTCTGGCAACTTCGCTGCAGGGGACCGGCAACGCCGACGTCGTCCGGCTGGCGACGTGATGCTGGGTGGCGGGGCGAAATGTGCATCGGCAATTGCTGGACCGACACCTGATGAGAGCTGCGCTGGTGCCGCCGGTCCGGACAGGCTATGGCGGCACCATGATTGCCTATATTCGCTCTGCCATTCTGGCGTCCGCCTCCCTGATTGCTGCGATGCGCCGCCTTGCCGTCCCTTGGCCCTGTGATGTCAGCGCCTGGGTCGCGGCCGTTTCCTCCCCCTATGGCCCTTCTCGTGTCCTCCCCTCACCACAGGCAACACACACACACACACACACCCGCACACACCCACACACACACGCATGCACGCTCTCCTGTACAGACACACTTCTTACACACATACACATGCGTGCACAACTTCCCTGCTCCACACGCGGCTTGGCTGCCCCCCCAGTCGCGGCGACCGCCGCCAAGCAGGCCGTCATCAGAGGGCACACGCACATGGTGTCGCACCTGCTTACCTGGCTAGATTGCTGCAGCCACGAGCAGCACGTGCTCCTGCAGCACGCCGTGATGCTAGGGCACCTGGAATGCCTTGAACAGGTCCTCATCCGGCGAGTGCGCGTCACCCAGGCGTCACCCAGGTGACGCGATAAGAGCGCGTCCACCCGCTGCCCCGCTGCTGCCGGACACCACTCTCGGTTCTGGGCGTCTCCAGGATCCGGGCGGCAATGACGGCCCGCGCCTGATGAGCGTCGACATCTGGGGCCGCAACGCCATCACCATCCCCACCGAAACCTACGCCTCCGACCCCGCCTGGTCCGGCCTGCGCAGCCTAAGCGCACGGCAGGACACAAACGCTGCGTAGCCGGCCTCCACCACGTGCCGTGGGCGGCGGGGCGGCGCGACGCGCATGCGGAGGAGATGCTGCAGGCGGTGCTGCGGCTGGTCAACCCGCGCCCCATCAGTGGCCAGGAAAAGGACGGGCGACCCCAACTGGCTGGACGCATCGCGCTTGATGCGCCGGGGTTCTGGTGCGAGGCCCTGAAAGCGGCGAGCGCCTCCGGCGGCGCCAGCATGGGCATGCTACGCGCGCTGGGCGAGCGCGCCGCGCCGCTGGGCGCGCTGTGGCGGCTCCTGTACGGGGCTGTGGCTGGCG
>NNCB01000457.1:0-17522 GCA_002317545.1 Scenedesmus quadricauda | reverse complement strand
GCGTCATGTCGCGGATCAGGCGGTCCACTTCCGCATTCAAGCGCCTCTCGCCGGTGCCGCCCGGCGCCGGGGCGGCGGCGGCGGGGCGGCCAGGTGCGGGAAGGGCGCGGCGCAGCGGCGCCGTCGGCGCGCCCGCGGCGGCGGCGTGGGCGCCGCTGCTGCGACCAGGGAGGGCAGAGCTCCGCCCGTCCTTAGCGCCAACCCTGGGGGTCACCGCCACCACCGCAGGCGTGCGGCCACGCGCGCCCGTCGGGCCGCCCCGGGCCGTGGCGCCTCGCGGCCGCCGGGCAGCCCCTGCGACGTCCACTCCCGCGTTTTCGCTGCCGTGCCCGCGCGCGGCCTTGGTAGGGGTGTGCGGCGGCCGGGCCGCGGCCCGCGGTTTTGCGCCGCCCTGGCTGGGCCCGGCGGCGGCAGGCGCCCCATTCGGCCGCTGCTGCTGGTGCTGCTGCTGGTGCTGCTGCTGGTGCTGCTGCTGGTCTGGGCTAATGCCTCTGAGGACGGCGGGCGAGAAGATGTCTGGGGCTCCCGGCGGAGCGGCCCAAATGGTCGCCGGGGCGCTGCCGCTGCCTGCAGGAGCGACAGGGGAGGGGAGGGGAGGGGAGGGGGCGGTGAGCCTCACGGAGGCCCTTGCTCGTGGCCCCGTCCTAACCATGTGCCTCTGTCGTGTACCGCGCTGCGGGTCATGCGTGGTGATGTCATGTTTGCAAACGCGAGGCGTGCTCGAGCGCGGCGCCGCATGATCGCCTTGCGGGCCGCCTCCCCCTATCAAAGCCGACGATCTCACTCATCGGCATTGGCGGCGCGCGGTCGGCGCACACCGAAATCTGGCAAGCAGCGGCAAAACCAAGCGCGCACACCTGCAGCATGGCAACGGCCAAAGCAGTAGTCGAGGTTGCAAAAGCTCACGTTGTGATCCAACGCGATTGCATGCTCTGAGATGTGCTTAACGCCTTTTCCCTCCTGTTTTATATGAGATATTTCTTCCAATAGGTTAAAATCTTCAGTATAACCTCTTAGTCTTAATATTTCAATTACCTCTGATAATGTTTTTTCTGTTGATGCCATAAGTTATTCTTCAATCACCTAGCAGTGTTGCTCAGTTGCGCCCTTGTAGAATCCGGGTCCAAGCTGCCCTTCTATGCTGCAGGGTTTCAAGCTTGACAAGGCAGCATCCTATGTGCTGTTATTGCTCTTGCAAGCTGTTCAGCACAGCACAGCACGGTAGTGAAGCCACGCTATACGTTCTACAGCTGGGGTGCTACCCGGTCAACAATAAAGGAGGTGACGGCACGGGGTGTATAAAATTCACCGGCATTACCGGCGCTTTGCAGATCTTTTAGTATTTGCTCGTAAAACAGCCAAGCCAAAGCAAATCTTTGTTGCTCTCATATCTCATGCTGAGATCTGAGCAAGCAAAAAACACCGCTTTGCAAAATTGCTACAATAGTTTCCAAAGCACTCAAAGCCATCAAAATAGCAGCAGCAAAAACAGTTACTGGTGCGCCCACCTAAAGAGGTAGAGCCAATACAGGCACTAGGGACTAAAGTAAACAAGTATCGCAATTGTAGCATAATGGCCTCTTGAATATTGGATTAGAATTTGAGGCCGAGCTCTGGCCCGAAAGAAGGCTATCAAAGGTGCTTTGTGCGTTCGCCAGCCGTCCGCTCCATCGCCCACCCGCGACGCGGCTGCAACTCCCACCACCCGCCCGCCCGCCGCCTACGGGCCCCGCGGCAGCCGCACGCGCGCGCCTGCCTAGCGCGTCGCCTGAGACTGTCCGCGCTCACGGGCTTCACATTAGGTGACCTCCATGGAGCGGTGACGACACCACGAGCTCGTCGGGGTTGTCGTCCTGCACCCGATCTCGACGCGCCCCCGACCCGCGTGCGGCGCCGGCCACTCGATCGCGACCTCGAGCGCGCGGCCGCCGTCGATGGGCCGCGCGCGGCCGGTCGCGCGGCCGCCGCGGAGGTCGCGGCGTCGGAGGAACGAGTCGGGGCCGTCGAGCACGTAGCGCTCGCGGACCTTCAGGATAGGCACTCCGAGAAGACAGCAAATGTGAAGCGCGAGCGCTGGCGGGCTGCGGCGCTGATGGCGGTGGTGGTGCCCGTTCGCGGCCGCCGGCTTGCCCGCCGCCGCAGCGTAAGCGGCCGTCACCCGCCTCGCTGGAAGCGCTGGCACCGCAGCTCGACGTGCCGTCCACCTCGTCCCCCCGCGCTGCCGCCGTCGCAGACGCCCTCGCTCTCGCCGCCGCAGTCGTCGTCGCCATCCCCTTCCTCGAACTGCTGGAACGTCAGCTCTGGCCGCGCACCGTGCGATCGCGCGGCGCTTGATGCCGCCGATGCTCATTGCATTCATGGCGGCATCCATGGGGTCGCTGCGTGCCTTGTCCTCGACCCAGGAGCCAGCGATGCGGGGGTCATAGCCAAGGAAGACCTCTTGCTGCTGCTCTGCTGCTGCTGCTGCTGCTGCAGATGAGGGGTGCTGCTGGTCTGCAGCTGTTCCAGATGTGGCACCGACAGCCCGTCTGCGAGCGCAGATTCCGTGAGGCGCCTTCGTATGGTGGAGCAGCAGGGCGATTGCTTCGCGGGTGATGTGTCTTTTTGAATGCCACCACCTCCGGCCTGCGCTGTCGCGCGCATGCGCTTGCACTGCCGCGAGGGCGCGAGCAGGGCAGCGCCTGCCAATCCAGCGCTGCGCCGGCGATTGCGCCGACAAGGGTGACGAGACGAGCCCACACGAGGCGCGATATCGGCTGAAAGGTCCTGCTCTGCTGCATCCAGGGGGTAGTGTATAACCTCGTTGCCCTCCCCGAATTTGGATGGGCCGCATCTACCGCGAGCGGTCAGCTTTTCTCAATGAGGATCCTTGTATTCTTATATCATCGAAGGGTAATCCCCAGTCCTCAACTCAAGACGCTGGGCGGGCACATCCTGGTTTGGCCCAGCCCAGTGGCAGCGCCCAGCAGCTATGGCTGCGCTGTGGCCCGCAGGCTGCGTCACACCTGCACAGCACTTACAGCGTGTAGCTGTATGATGGTTTTCACAGCTTTCAGAGTGCCCGCCTCACAGGCTGCTCTTTGCGACAAGGTGAGGACCCCCCCCCCCCGGCGTCAAACGCTGGTCGCCTGCATGGCACTCATGCACATGAACACGCCGCCATGCACATAGCGCACTAGCACACCCGCCAATGTAAGGCGCTGCTCGTGGATCTGTAATCTTGCCAACAAATAGCGAGCCAAGATTCCACGCCACAGTTACGATCAGCGCGAGAGCAGCCGCGAAAGGAAGTCGCTGAAGGAATAGCGCCAGCAGCTGATCCGTCGTCTCCATGTCAATACGCAATATCCGACTGGCGCCCGAGTAAAGCTCGACCACGGCTAGAGCGATAACGAATATGCAAAAAAAACAAAAATTACTTTCGTAGACTCTCGATTGCATTTGGTGTCCTTCAGACACGTACGGACGCTGTATTAATTTCAGTCGTTTGCCAATGCTGCGACTGGAGCTTGCATGAAAATGCACGAAGAAGCCGAGTGATACTGGTTCAGGCATTATTACAGGCGGTACAGTATCATTTGTGCGCATGATGTGCTCTGGGCGAGCGTACCCTTTGCAGTATTGGCAGGAAAATCATTGTAGGCGTCGGTTGACAGCGCAACTGACGGGCACATCATGAAGTGGCATATTCTACTCGTGTCTCTTCGCTCCGATCTGCATCTTTGAGTGGTGAACGAAGTGCCTGGCTAGTGCGGGTGACTTGCATTACAGGCACTCTCAACCTTGAACATATTCGGCTGCAAAATATGTGCTCTCGACATGTCACAAGACAACATGCAGCATGCCGGCAAAGAAAGTCAACTATCCTTGGATCCATCTTGTTGCCTGTACCAGCAAGTGCGTGACTCAGTGTTTTTTGGCGCGGCACGATATATGCGAATGGCATGTGGGGCGCACGCCTGCATGTCAGCACGGGCCAGGAGCAAGAGTTGAACGAGGCGACGCCGAAGGCGGCGAGATCGAGCGCCACAGATCTATGACCGACGGCGACACGAATGCCAACAATTACGATTATTCCGCTTACGTGCTGCTTCTCGAGGCAACTGCAGACGCCTGGCAACCCCAGCATCAATTCTCATGAGGCAGGCGGGGGGGAACTTCAATCTCCGTCATCGAGTAGCCCCATGACCGACCTCTGGGCCGCCCTCTGCCCCGCCAACGCCCCCAGACCCACCGTCGCCCCGTCACACCGCCTTGCCGTCGCCGCATGCGCATCGGACTAATACGCCCACCGCCTCAGTGTGCGGCGCGCGCCTACCGCCTCGCCCCCGTCGTGCGCGGGCGCAAGGGCGCAGCCTGATACAGAAGGAACTGGCGCAGGCCAGAAGGACGGCTTCAGCGCGTCCGCATCGACCGCGAATTCGTACGAGGGCGGCGACGCCTGCGCCGCGAAAGCAATGAGCAGCATGACCGAGTCGAGCGCACGCAGGAGGCGACCCGTCGTTGCCGCGACGAGCGGCGCCGCCGGCACGCCGCAGCCAGGCGCAGCAGCTGGCGCCCGAGGCGCGGCGGGCGCGGCGGTGAAGGGCAGCAGGAAGGGCACGGCGACGCCCTGGGCTATGACTGCGAGCATGGTGATGGGGTGGCGCTCCACGACCTGTTGTTTTATCCATGTGCAGAGCGGGGGTGAGGCCGGTTGCTTGCGAGCCTGGGCGGTGATGAAGGCCTGATGCCGTGCGGAGGTGTGAGGGCAGGTCATGCCGCAGGGCGGCGTTCTGGCGGCGTGCACGGCGGTGGGTGCACTCGCGTGTGTGCAAGACAGAAGCAGAGGACGAGGCAGAGGCGGGGGCAGAGGCACAGACGGTGACAGAATCAGAGACAGAGACAGAGACAGAGGAAGGAAGAGAATGAGTGTGTGCGCTGTGCCTGGACTCACGCCGGCGTGCACATGCATGTCTGTGAGGGGCAGATCAGCCTGCCATCCGTCTCAACGCCTATTATGACTTTCGGCAGAGCCGGCATCGACCACCGCAGCACCGCGGGGGTCGAAGGCATAGCGAACCGGAACCCCCAGGTCACGAGCGATGCGGTCGATCCGCCCACCTCGAATGCCGCGAGGGGCTGCCCCTGCCGCGCGGCGTCCCCGAGCACCCGCAACACCGCGGCGGCGGCAGGTGGTGCAGGCTGTTGAAGAGCGTGCGGACGCCGCCTCGCAGCTCGGGCGGCACGTCGCTCGCGTCGACCGGCGTGAGCACGCCGCGGCAGACGCCGGGCGGGAGGCGGCGCTCGGCAAGGGCGAAAGCGGCGGCGTTGGGGTCGAGGTCTGTGAGGACAATCTCGTCGACCGGCCCGAGGGCGCCGCGCTCCGCAAGGCCGACCAGGGCGCCGCCGCCGCCGCTGCAGAGGTCGACGATCATGCGCCGCGGCGCATGCCGGGCGGCGCGGCGCCGCCGCCGCTGCCGCGTTGCTGCTGCCGGCGCCGTCCTCGCCGCTGTCGGCGCCGTCGGCGTGCTGCTGCAGCGACTGGATCTGGTGGGCGGCAAGGTCGTGCATCCAGGGGCGTCGTGACGACGGTGACGATCCTTAAACACTCTGGTAAGATCCGTTATCACTCGAGGTAGCCGGTCACCGCATCACGAAGGAAATCGGGGCAGTGAGGGCTGTCCTCGATCTCAGGGATGTTGATGCGCTGCATGGTGAGCGCGATTTGAGCCCTCGCGCCAAGTTCGGGTCGGCGCTGTCACACTGCCGAGCGCCGCAAACGCGTTTGAGCGGCACGTTGAGACGCGTTCTGTCTAACCCGCAATTTTGACGTTGAGAAAGCACGCAGCGGAGCCTCGAAAGCCCACACGCCCTGACGCCCTCTGTGACTCTTGGTGCGCGGGCAGCTGCGGGCTGGCACGGTGATGCCAAGAGAGTACTGTTCTTCTGCGACAAGAAAAATGAGCAAGTGTGACAACATCGTGCAGCAGATCGGCAACTTGCCCGACTGGGCTACCCAGGCGCTGCTTCTCACCTCGACGAGTCAGCTGGGGCGGCCGAAAGTCTGAGTGCCTGATGTTCCAGGCCACGGGGTCGCATACGACCCTGTAATCCCCTCTAGAAATGTGGAGGTCTTTTTAGGCCACCGTCGTGAAGGTCATTTGTGCCCGTAGGATTGATTGGTCATTTAGGTCGTCCCACGAGGGTGCCCAGGGCTGTACATTATGCTCCAGTTACAGGTTCCCAGTTCAGCGCTTCCTGCTGCAAACCTGCATTACTTTGGCCTTATCAGTTGCGCATCCGTTTATGGTCTTGATCTCTTCTTCAAACACTGTAGACTGATTTCATCCCAAGTCAAGGTGTCCCTGCAAAGACCTGTGCAATCAGGTGCCTGGCCACCGCTGCTGTCCAGAAGTGTCTGTGCGTGGTGTAAGCTCTAAGGCTCGAGTAATGGATGATGTGAGATGCAAGCCGGGGCAAAAGGCACTCGTTGCTACCGTACGTGCCATTTGACACCTGAAAAATCCAGTGGGAACGCAAAATATAACCCTGCTGCCCAGCAAATGCGGTACCGACGGATGCAAGTGCGGACGCGTGAGGCGCTTTCAAGAGCCCAAGGCGATTCTGCAAGGGCAATCACAGAAGATGAGTAATAGGCGTTGATCGTGTGCTAGGCCAGATTCTTACATGGCAAGCTTAATGGCAGTAGAACTCGCCGGCAACGGCCGCCTCGGCATTGGGAGCGTACCAAGATAGGAGGGGGATAAAAACCGTACTCGAAACATGGAAACGCTAATCATTAGAATTCAAAGCAAGCGGAATTTCAAATCCTCAAAGCAGACTGGCTACCCAGCTAGGCGAAAGCGTAGAGATTGTATCGCCCGAAAAAGCGGAGGAACTGGCCCTGGGCGAAATGATGCAGGAAGCCAAAACTGGGACCTATGCCAGCCGAGAAGCCATCATGGAAGCCCTCAACAGTGACAGGATGAAGGTACCTTTTTGATGCCTCGTTGCCAGAAGAGCTCGGCGACCCACGAGTTGATGGCGGTGCCGACGACGGGGACCTTGCGGACGGTGTCCCCTTTCAGGGTGCCCGCAAACGCGCGCCATACGCCGCTCACATCGTGGGTGAGGCCGTCGCAGGCGGCATCGTCGACACAGCGGAGCGCATGGCCTTGAAGTTGGAGGTCGAGGAAGGGGGTGCCGGCCAGGGTGACGCTGGTGCACGATCGTCTTGCCGATGAGTTTGGGACATATAGTCTTTTTGGAGTATACCTTCCCAGATCCACGGCTAGATCACCGCTTCCACAAGGTATCTTCCCAGTGAGCCGGATGCTGTTGCCGATGAAGGTGGCGCATTGATGTGGGCGCGGTGATGGCCAGGCCGAAGCGTGGTTGATTACGTCCTGCCCGTCGATGTCAGCTTCGAGTCCCACCGCTGGCCAAGGCTTCCCTGCGGGCGAGCAAACTCACCTGGATATGCTAACGTTTCGGTACAGCCACGGTACACGGGCTGTTGACTCGGAGGCCAAGCCGTCCGGCCTTACACGCATCGCGATGCCGCGTGATGATTCGCTATTGACTACGTGTCCGGCGATGTTCCCTTGGACAAACTCCCTCTATTTACCATGCCTACCCGTATTCATGATATGCTGGTTTCTAATTTGCATTTCATTCTGCATCCTTCGACCAAGCGTAGAAGGCTCTCAAGACTCTCGACAGCCCGACACCGACACCGACACCTCGACTCTGAAGTAGCTCCCAAAACAGCAAGTTCCGGTCTGTTTCGGGATTTTTGCAGCCGCCACAGCTTGTCAGCCGCCCCTGCGATCAGCTCTCCAGGCTCGCCGTGGTGCTGCTCCGGCAGCGGCCTGTGCATCGCCCGTGCCAGCCGCGACCTGGACGACTCTTCCTCCAATCGCCAGCTGCTGCAGACCCGCACCTCCGCGACTGCGACCGCTCGGTCAAGCACTGCCGCCTGCAGCTACGATGCAAGCGCGGCGCTCGGGTCGATCAGGGCGGTGCAGCAGGTCGGTAGGGATTGCAGCTCGATCATTTTGCAACGTCCGCTCCCATCAGGCCGCAACCGCGCGCTGCCCGCCATATCTCGCGGTGTATAACGGAGCCCCAATCGCCGCTTGACCCTCTGCCCTACGACCCCCCTCACCATCCCCTTGGCCGCGACCCTAGTCCCCTCTCGCTCCCGACCCTCACCTCCTACCGCCCGCCCCAGGCCATCGCACAACGTGCGACACCGGCTACGCCGTCAAGGCCAGCGGCCGCGCCTGCTACTGCGCGCCCGGCTATACACCACCGAGAACACCGCCGTGAGCGGCCAGACCGGCTTCACCTGCATCCCCGCGACTACAACAACGTCTGCCCTGGCGCCAAGATCACCGCCGAGTCCTCCACGGCCTTCGCGGCCTGCGGCGCCAACAAGATCACCACCACCCAGATTGCCGAGTCCGACCGCGAGTGCGTGGTGAACCTGGCTTTGGCTGGGTCGCGAAACCGCGCGCGCAAAGACAGATGGTTGAGTTCCTGCTCGGTGAGCTTGGTCTCTGGGGTGATAAGGCCGTTTTCCTCGGCCTTAGCGCTACGTCGTGGTTGAGTCGGCGCCGCGTCGGCCGACCGAGATGGCCCTGCTGGGTGAAGGCGCCTGCAATGCAGGCTGAGCGCATGGTGCCGCAGCCGCATGCGACACTGTGTGCATGCCTGCAGACAAGGCGCTGTGCACGCATTCGTTCAGAACTCGGACAAGTGTGAGCAAGGGCAGGGGTGCGCGAGAGCCCGCCCTGCGCCGCGCCTCTCAACAACCAGCCAACTGACGTGGTGTTCTCCTCTGCCCGTTCCTCCCCGCACTTGCATTCCCGAGCCGCCCAGACAACCCCGGCTACAACACGGATGCGCAGCAAGGTGCCATAGCGACCTGCGACGCGGCACCAACTGCAACGCGACCCGGACTGCCGAAGCGCCTCATTGGCTCACTACTACCTGCGCGGCAAAGCTGTCGCCTGCGCCGGGCAACTACAGTGTTCGTTGGCTACCAGGCGGCTCCGAGTGCCCCATCGCGCGTCTACAAGCACCCGACGATCAAGCACATCCTCGTCCGCCACGAACAGGCAGCAACCCACGCGGCAGAGGGCTATGCGCGCTCGACGGGCAAGCCCGGCGTCGTGCTCGTCACCTCGGGCCCCGGCGCGACCAATGCCGTCCCGGCTCAGCGGCATCTCACCAGCTCCGATGGTGGTGCCTGCGGCCGGCCAGTGTCTTGCAATTAGAATTTGAACCAGCGGGAAAAGAAGGACATCGATACTGCTTCGTTGCGGCGCTGCCGACCAGCGCCTTTGCTTCCGACATCGTCGGCACCACCGACGCCACCGACTGCGGCCAGGCACTCGTACCGCACTGGCGAGGTCACCTTTGACGGGTCTACTGCCGTCACCTGCACGGGCTGCGGCAACAACCTGACCACCCTCGCAAACGTTACCGAGGCCACCAGCCCCGACGCGTGCCTGGCTCCCCCCGGCACGGCTGGGCGCCTGGCGGCACCAACGGCGCCGGCGTTGCCGCCCTGTGCCGGCCGGCTCTTACAGCCTCCGGCTACCACGGGAGCCGTGGGTCATGCGGCGACGGCAATCACCACCGCGCCGCATGCATGGACAGGACAAGCAACGATGCCAGCAGGCACGGCAACAGGCGCGAAACGGTCATCCCCGGTCTCCGGATCAGCAACAAGTGGGATGGACCATACAACAGCTATGGACGGACCGCTGCGCTATACAAACATTTGGCCTGGTGGACGTCGAGTGCACTAAGTGCCAGGAGAACACCCACACCCTGCAGACAGGCTCCACGGCCGCCGCCCAGTGCCTCACCAATGCGGGGTACGGCTACGACGACGGCTCTGTTAACCAGTGCTCGTACGGCTACTACAACCCCGGCGACAACCAGAACCCCTGCACCTACTGCGGCGACGGCTTCAACACCACCAACAGCGCCAACGCCACCGCGGGCGAAACCGGCTCCGACGCCGCCAGCGACTGCAAGCTCGACTTTGGCTACCACCTGTTCGGCTCCTCCGGCGCGATCGAGCCCTGCCTGCGCGGCTTCTACAAGGGTTTCATCGGCAACGGCTCCTGCAGCCAGTGCCCGGCGTGCACCTCCACCACCGCCACCATGGCTGCCGTCGCCAAGACCGACTGCGATGCGTGCCGCCCGAGCCTTGGCACCGGCACGGCCGACGGCAAGACGTCCTCGGCTCGCTGGTGAAACCCAGGAATTTGCCCCGCAAAGCGCTATCCGCTGATCGATTCATCTATCCCGGGCCGCAGGTCACGCGGACGCCCACCCGCTTCATGAGCGACAGATATATGGCGCAGTCGGTGGCAGAACTGCTGCTGGGGTTCAGGGGTCATGATCGTGGACGGCGGCGGCACATCAAGGCACCATGCTGGGCGCTCCATCCGGCCTATGCAAGCCGGCTGGCGTCGCCCGCTGGCATTGCCTGCGTGGTCGGCCTATCCGGTCCCTACGATTTTTTTCCATTCGACGGGCCGATCTCGCGGCGCGTCTTCGGTGGCGTCAGCAACCCGGAAGATACCCAGCCCATAGTGCATGTGACCCCCGAGGCGCTCGGGCAGTTGATTCCAAACGCTGACAACGAGCAGACCTTCCTGCCCAGAGGACGGCATCTACCACGACAACGCCAGCATCCTGGCGCGCAGAGCGGCCGGACCACCCTCTCAGCCTGCCAGACAAACTGCGGCCTCGACAGCACCTGCCAGTACATGGTGTTCTACAAGACCGGCGGCCCCGACGGCGACGGCATCAACAAGTGCTACGGCGCACAACCGGCGCCGACATCAGCGCCGCGCACATCGTCGGCGACGGCACCGCGGCCGGTGGGACAACCCCGATTCAGCGACGTGCTGTGAGCTCAACGAGGGCGCCTACGTGGCCTACCCGAAGGTCATGGACCTGACCAATGGCACCACCGTCACCCTGGCCGGCTCCCCCTCCACCTCCGACTTCGAGGCCATGCGCTCTGCCTCGACAAGGACGCCGCCGAGCAGCGGGTGCTCGATCGCATTCCGCACGCGGTTTGCAAGCGTGGATGGGCGCTTATCGACCGGGCGGAGCGAAATGCGGGAAGGTTGGTCGACCGCCCGCGCGTGAAAATGACGGACCGGGCCGCGATGATCGCCTTCGCGCGAACCGCGTCCGGCTAGCTGTGGGGATGCCGCGCAGAGCAGCACGCCATAGCTTCATCTTCCTGCCTTTCGCGCTTCTCACCTCAATCCACATATATATGCACTGCTGGACTGGCGGAACGATGCACCCCACTGTGTTTGGCACGTGGGAATCTCGCGTCCAGGCCTTTTTCGATTTGTGACCGCGACGCATTTATGCCTTTGCCCCGGGTTCAACCAAGCCCGGATGCCGTCAGTTTCTGCTCCTTACTTTTCATCCCGTCGCCTGGCTGCCCTGGCGGTCGGCATCAGCAAGCTTGCGCCGCAACAGCTTCTCCGTAGATTCCGACCCAGCGACAACATCATTCGCACTCGCCCAGCGCCGCGCCATATGGGCGCCTTGCGTTACATTAACGTTCGTTCATCAGACTGTCATTTGACCCTCTTTGCCCTTACCATTACGGATGCGCTGCGCTGGCCACTCAGCTCGTATCGCTTGGCTAGCTTCGTGAGAGCAACTCGAGGTACCTCCCTGCAGTCAAGCAGGGCACTCAGATCCTTGGCAAGCTCGGTACACCGCCTCCATTCCGCTTCGTGGATGGTTCCTGCCTCCCTATCAGCGCCGGTCGAAGGAAGTGCCTCGATCTGGGCAATGGGAACTTCTGCCCATGCTTGCCGCACATATGCTGAAATCGAAGCTGCTCCGGCTGTGCGTGTAACACCGCAAGCTCCTGCACGGGCGGTATCTGGATATTTATTCTTTCGGGAATGAGCATCCTTACCGGATTGAGCTATTCGGCAATGAAGTAGACAGTATACGTATTTTCAACCCGGAAACACAATTGTCGGAGCGGAAATTGCTGCAGGATCTCCTGCTGCCGAATATAGAAACCCGGTTTGAAGCTACGGAAAAGGTGTCCCTGCTGGCTTTGTGCCAGGGTACTGTTTGCTTGCTGTTCAAGCCTTCCGGTCATGGAACATTGGAGGCAATGACACGGCACCGCCGATCGATCCATGGTCCAACGCAATTACCCACTCGGCGCCAATCGGCTCGCGATCGGCGCTCGGGCTGATCTTCTCATGTTCCTGCTGTCGATGGTTCGCAGCTTCCCCTCAAACTGCCCAGCGGCAGAGGGCGAGATGACGCTGACGCATACTCGCCGGGCGGGTCTATCCACACAGACGAGGCGTCACGGCGGTCGCGATCATCGCGATCACGCAGCCTTGGCCAGGCTATGCGCAGCCGCCAGCGATCATCATGCAAACGGCCAGTTCGCTTCAGGCGCGTGTTCTCTGAAGGGATCCTGCAATGGACTGTCGCTTGGACAAGTATTTCCCCGGAGTGGTTCGTTATTGTTGTGTCCGCCGTCCGCTGCAGTGGAGCCACGTCAACGGCATGGCCGAGGTGCATGTCGGCTGCGGCGGCGACACCCTATCCGGCTACATCAACGGCTGCCTCAAGGGTCGCTGATCCGCAACGATCTCACAACGAAAGCCCGGTGGTCACACCGAGGGCTTTATTTGTGTCCCTGCTGCGCCTTTCGTAGCGCAAAACCGTGATGAATTTTTCCAAGGATTTTGGATTCCGGGTCGTTTTGATGGGAAAATCACTCTCCGAGCGTTAAGATCAGCAAAGATCGAGCCAATTTGTTTCTGCCCCATCGACACGGGCATGTAGCCGTGTAGGCGTCCTGTCCACGTCACTGTACATGCAGAGTACCCTCCCCTCATTTCTTCTCGCTCTTCTACAAAACCCAGCAAGATCTCAATTCTGAGCAAGTCCGGCTCTTGATTCCCTGCTTGAGCAAGCCAATATAGTTACGCTCACAGAGCTACGCAGGCACCATTCTCATCAACCTACCTCATCGGCAACATCGCCACCGATGCCGCGGCAACAGCATCAGCCCCACAGCGCGCCCCATCGCCAACGGCAGGGAGGCCCTCGGCACGCGACATGCCGAGGCTGTCGGCAAGCGCGACGACGGCGCGGATGATCGCGATCGATTCGATGCTGCCTTTCGCGGCGCCCACGACGAAGCTGCGGTGACCTTGAAGTCGAAAACCTTCAATACCAGCGCGTCAGCCCCACGAATCGTCGAGCGACCAGCGGATGCCCAGCCCGATCAACCTGAACAGCTCGATAGTGCAGTCATGAGCGGTTACCAGTCCGAGTCGCTGAACGGCCCAATCACGCCGCGCGCACGACGCACTGCCACAGGCGGCTGAACGCTCGGCTCGGCCCTCGAGGAGGGTCAAGATAGGGCGCTGGCGCTTCAGGCTCCGCTCGGCTTCGGGTACGGGGTAGTAGTTCAGGTCAATGATTTTGTTCAAATTGCGCGTAACGACCTTTGTAATTTCGTAAAAGCTTTTGTCGAATGCTCGTAAGCGCAGGTACCCATCTTCGCTCATCTGCACAAACTTGGGCAGGGCAATGGAGGCCAGGTTCCACGGCGCCTCTACGCTCGTGTACTCCATGATCTCGGTACAGAGGTTCACGATTGATAGTACCCAGGTTGCCTTCCTAATGGCTGTTTCGCCCGCTTATTCTGCAGCACATGCTCCTGGGTTCGCATCATCATCATTGCTTCTCCATTCTGGCGGTGAAGCTGGGTGCTCACCCCGGACCTATGCCCGAGGGTATCACCACTTCAACAGGGCGCAAGTGCGCACTTGTCGTGGCCAATCACCAGCGATCACTACCGGCTATATCTTGGCCGCGATGAGCATATCTGGGCTTCTGTTTCGGCTGTCCCAGCTACTCCATCTTCATGGAGCGCCGTCTTAACACTTTGGCTACAAGAGGTAGCTCTATGTCTCAGTTTCCGAAACCACCGTCGACCGTGTCGTCAGCCCCATGGCCACATGCAGGTCTCCCAGCCATACACCACGCCACGTCCCACCGCCCACAGGCGATACGTCAGGGAAACCAGCCCTCGCCCTGGGGTGCGCCCGTCGCTGGCCCGCCCCTGCCCAAACGCAAGTTCTGTCATTCACTTCCAAATCCTGCCTGCATGTTGCTTTGGGATTGGAGTGTATGGGTCGCATCGTCAGCCAGCACGGTCGACTGGAACTGCCTCCGTCCGTGCAAACGTAGCAAACTGCTTACTCTCATCGCATGGATGTGCATGTCGTGTCACCACGCATGCTCAGTGCGCGCATGTGCTGGGATATAGGCATGGGAACATCATGGCTTTCTATGGTGTTCAAGCAGTGGCGACGCACACCAGTGCACCTGACACTATGTAAGTGTCGTAGTGTGTGAGAAATGGCCGACGCGACTGCAACCTTGACTGTCCTGCAATAAATGACTGCAGCGCCAAAGCAGAATCTTTGCTGCTGCAGCAAAAGGTTGTCTGTATGCTATCTGTTTCTGTAAATACGTAAGAGTTTAAAGATTAAAAGTTACCGGTATGAGATAATAAGACCGCTCCGCTTCACCATTCGCCATATTATATCCGATATTTAACTGGCACCCATCGTACGCCCCCCACCACCGCAGAACGCCATGAACCAAAGCGGGGCATAAGGAAGAGATCGAGCGGGCCGTTAAGGAAGGCTTCACGGACGAGGAAATCAAAGCGGCCAAGTCGGGCTATTTGCAGTACACTGCTGGCCCCGGTCAGGCCAGGATGCGGCCCTGGCCGCCACCCTTGTGCTCGTCCGGGCACCGGCCCAGCGCAGCCGGCACGCCATGAGCACGGCGGCGGCCGCCGCGACCGCCAGCCCTCGCCAGCAGCCGGCCGCCCACTCGCCAGCCTTCACACCGACCCCGCGCGCCGCGGCCGCCGCCCCGCGCGCCGCGGGGTGCGCCGGGCCGGGCGGCGGCGCGATGTTGCGGCGGGAGGCAGCGGAGCGCGCCTGGCCGAGGGGCGGGATCTTCACGTCGCGGCGGCAGGCGTTCAGGTATGACTCCCCGCGGAGCCGGCGCCGGCGGCGCTGCGGCGCGCGAGCGCAAAGTCGGGGGCGTCGGGCAGTCCATGGGGCGCAGCTGCAGGTGCCCAGAGCAGGTCTCAACCGGGGTTCGGTGGTTTGGAAGCGGTAAAATTCGTCGGCGAAGATTTCCTTATGCTGAAACAAAGACATGTCACGGAGTGATGCGACAGGTGTAAGGCGCCATGGAGTGGGCAGGGCTGTTGGCAGCACCCCTACCACCCCTCAGGCCAGCTCCGTCGGGCGGTTGGGGCGTTCATCTGGCCGACGGGAGTGGCCGCAGCCGTCGCCGCGCAGGCGCTCTGTTGCGATTGACGATTGATCGAGCGAACTCGGGGCATCGATCATCTTCTTCATGCGCTGGTTCATTCTGAGCCGTGCCGATGCACGCCAGCGAGATCAAGGACGTCACACCTCGGACGCCGCTCATCGTCGTCCGATCTGGCGCGCGAAGAGCGCGATGTCCTTCGACGTGATGGGCTTGCCGGGCGCCGAACAGCGGCGGCTTGGGCTTCACCGTTGTCGGGGGTGATGCCCTGCGCGCAGCGCGCCTGCGGGCCGCACGCCACGTGCACGCGGCTGCCCAGGCACGGGCGGTCATCAACCGGGCTGGGGTTCAACAACGATGGCGTCGAGGCGCTGGTACAACGCGCGGCGCGCAGCGACGCGATGCCCGCCTCGGGCGTTGTCCTTCGGTGGATGGGGGCCTGTGCCAGCCCAGCTGCACAAGCACGGCCTGCGTGTCAGTCCCTTGGGCATATGAAGCTGCGCCAAACGCCACACACCAAAAGCTGTGGGGAACCAATGCACAATTCATAGACAGCAGCAGCAGAACAAGCAGCAGCAGCAGCAGCAGCAGCATCAGCATCAGCGGCAGCGACATAGCAGCCCAAACAGGCGCGCACCGACAGCATCAGCGACAGGAGCAGGCGAACGGCTTTCATCAGAGAGTCTCCATTCGGGAACGGGCAACGGCGCAGCAGCGCAGCAGCACAGCAGCAGCAGCAGCAGCAACAGCAGCAGCAACAGCAGCAGCAAGCCCAGCCACCCGAGTGAAGCGCTCGTGCAGCTCCAAGGCGCGCGCAAAGTAGTCATGCTCGTCAGCCACGCCCCCTTTTGCCAATGCATCATGTTGCACGTTTCGCAACACCGTGCGCCAGATGCCCGGGGGTTTGAAGACTTGAGCTCCACTCGGTCTTGAGCTGGGCGCGAGGTCGGAGATCTTGGAGTCGAACAGGCGGCCGAGGAGTCGCAGCACTGGGGGTACCGGGGCGACTCCTGGCTGAGCCATTCGGGCCAGTGGCCGTGGAGAAGTTGTGGGAGCTGCGCGGCTCGATCAAACGTGTGCGTGTATTTGTGTGTGTGTGAGAGAGTGATTGTTGTGAGTGTATTGTGTGCAACGTTTGTGCAGCATGAGCACGTGAAGTTCGCCAGTTTTGCCGTTTTGGGGGAGGGGGGCTAAGCAGAGGGCGGCCGGTCGGTTCGATATAGGGCACGACGCCGGAGGTCGAGAGCGTGATGCGGCGCTTGGAAATGGACATGCCATCGCCAGCGGAGGCTATAAGAAGCGCCTGTTTGACATTGTCGTAATTGTAGAGCGGCTCGCCCATGCCCATCATCACGATATTGGTGATAGCGCGGGTTTCCCCTCCCGGTACCAGCCCGCCGTCATCCGGACGGGACCCGCCCGAAATGGCCAGCCTTAGCAGGGCAGCAGCCAGACAAGCTGTTCATGCGCGATTCCCTCCCAAAACCCCTTCCGCCTCCGCCATTGGGGCGTTAGTCTGAGGCACGTACATCTGGGAGGAAGACGCGCATGTCTGCCAAGCGCCTCGGTATCGGTTTCATGGCGGTTTACGCAGTCCTTCGTGCGCGCATACTGTGCCCAGGCACTGGCGTGCCAAAAGGTATAGTCAAACCCAAGGTCGCCGCGATCTGCGACGGCACAGATCGCCGGGCCAGGTGCGGTACTTTATACGATGCATTGGCGCACGGCGGACGGCCGCGATCGCGCGCGCCTATTCGGGCGTCCGTGCTCATGCCCGTCCCAGCTGTGCCGCAGCCCCGCGCAAGAACGGCGCGCTGCCAATGCGCGCGGCATGACTGGCGCTGCGCTGCACACCCGCTCCTGCTATGCTGTCGGAGCGGGCAGAAGTCGTGGGCGTCGTGGATGCGAGCCGCGCTGGGCGCGGCACCGGCACTGCCGAGGGGCTCGCTGCTTGACGTGAACCAGTTGTGCAAGGATAAACGTTCCCATATGACGAAGGTCTCAGCGCTTTTCTGATTGTATTTTTAAGTCCGGCCCGCTACGGGCAATTTGTTAAACTTGGTTTAGCATTGCTTTATAATGGTTTAAGGAACTTATTAAAGTGTTATATTTGGGGGATAATACAAGACATACTGCATTGAGTTATTAGC
>NNCB01000456.1:0-17523 GCA_002317545.1 Scenedesmus quadricauda | reverse complement strand
GGGTGGAGGACGGTACGCTGGAACGCTGCGCACGGCCAGCGATCAGGGGTGTGCAGGGCAGCGCTCTTCCATCTTCAGCAGGGCGCGTCCGATTGGCTGACAACGCTGATAAGCACTTAGTCGAAAGACATCCTAAACCCTTGTGAAACACTATGGCAAATGACTGCCGGCTAAAACACTGACAAGAGCATTCATTACATAGCAGCAGCAGCAGCAGCAGCAGCACAGCAGAGCAGCAGCAGCAGCAGCAGTAACAACATAAGCATGGTGAAACATATTAAGAACAAAACCTTACTCGATGCCAATCCCGCAAAGAAAGCAGCCACCGCGGACAGCAGCAACAGATAACATCAGCAGCATCAGCAGACGTTTCCTCCCTCCATCCCGCGCCGCACTTGACTTCGCCAGCCTCGCTGCCGACGCCACCCAGCGCACGTCGGGGCTGATGCCAACGTGCGTCACGCCTTTCGGTAGCCCTTGTACGTCTGTATGCAGTCTTGCGGCGCAGTCCCACACCTTCGGTTCGTGTCAAAGGACAGTCGCCGAACAGTCCACCCAACACGCGTTGTGCATACGGAATGCGGATGGTGTCGGGACGGAACCCGGTCACGGCCAGCGCATGCGCCCGCTCGCGATCGCGCACGGTGCCAGTGTTGGAGGGGTGCGTGAAGCTGACGCTACAGCCATGCAAGGATGACGCTTTGCACCAGCCGCCGCTCGTAGCCTCCCCACCGATGACGCTTGCCGATTGCTGGATTGATCAGACGTGGTCCCGATGGGCAGCCGCTGGCAGCTAAGTCCCTGATCTGCTCGTAGACACATCCTCACACACAAGCACCTGGCCATTTTGCTAGCTACTTGGCGCTGATGCCACACCTTTGGACGCGTTCGGTCCGGCCAATCTCGACAAAGGTACCAACCTGGCCGCCTGGCTGGACAACCTCCTCCTGCCGGGCCACCTTGGGCCGCTCCAAAACCTGGGACCCGAAGGCTATCCGGAAGTACCCGGCCCTGGCCGTGGGTCCGGAGACCTTTCCGGTGCGCGTTGCAAGGGAACGTTGCAGTAAGGTGTGCTGTGCATTAGCCCGGGAATAGCGGTGCTTGCTGGCTGCCCGCCATGCGTGCGCTGCGCCTCTCACCAGAATAGCGTTTGGCTGCCTATAGCCTAAACATTGACCTTTCTGTCATCTCCACCGGTCACAAGCACACCAGACGACTTGCGGCCGATCTTGGCTGGTGACGACGCGCGGCGTGCGCGGCGAATTCCACCGCGCGGGATGCTTCGCTTCGGTGATCGGGGCGATTGTGTTGATTCTGGTCGGGCGGTTGTTGGGGATAGCTGGTGAACGCCCATGTCAGCACAACCCGATCATATCTGCCTGGCGTTCTTACCGAGCTTGTAGGAGCGCATGGGTGCAAGGTCAAGCCACTGCTGCAGATTGCAAGGCCGCTTCTTGAAACCAGGGCCCGTGGCACCTCCACGAACAAGCTCAGACTTCACCATCGTGACGGCCGAGGCCTGGACGGCTGGTGCTGGTTACTGCCTCAGGACAGACTATTGGTTATTTTCTCGTTCAGCAGCCCGGTAAATACTTTGTTGCAATATATCTGGGATTATGTGATGGCAGCCCATCAACATCTATGCAGTTGCGGTGTGCAACCAGTGCGTGCGCCTGCTGCGTCTGCGCCTGCTGCGCTCCCGTCAGCCGCTCAGCGACTGTGGGTAGGTTGCCGGCGTAGGCGCGGCACAGCAATCGCACGGGGACAGCAGCAGGTTGTGTGATGCAGCAGATCGAAACACAGCTGCTCACGGGTCTGGGCAAAACTTGTGGATATCCTAGGGCAGGGATATTCGACTTCGGCGTTTTGAATTGTTCAGGGTTCTGCGCCGACTTCTCAACGAGCGACACTTACAACGAACAATTGCATCAAAACAGCTTTACTTGTACACACAGCTGAGCAGGCTGCAGACGTTCAGGTGTTGCAGACCAAAGTGACACCCTGCGCAGACTACTGGACCGAAACAACCCAGGTGGTGGACCACGACATGGTATAGTAATGGAGTGATCAAGCGGCTGCACTGCCGAATGGGCGCGCAGCGTGATGAACTGCAGCGCCGTGCGACGCCCTGTGCTGACGCGTCAAGCGACGGTCGGCCGAGGACGCGGACATGCTTGGGCAATGCAGGGCCATAAGAACTCGCCTGATATCTGCTGATTGATATTTTGCAATTGGCGGGGTGAGCCCGATCAGAACAAACTTCTAAAGCGTGCGACTTGACAAGCGGGACCGCTGGACAGACTTACCTCGCGGCAGTCTACTAAAACCCGCCCACGACAGCAAGACCTGCTTTGCAACTCGCCTCATTGCAGCGTTTCTCGCTGATGCAAGTCTCCAGAAAAAAGCGAACTCTGCCTTGCGCCGGCCGGCAGGCCGTTTCATAGGGTGGCTATGGCCGTTTCATAGGGTGGCTATGGCCACAGCCCGTAGCGCGGGAAGGCGGCGTCATCTTGCTTCTGGCGCTGGTCGAGTGCAGACCTCGTTGACCTGATCAGCTCCGAACCTCCCCCACCGCAAGCCGGGGCGCTGCATCGGCCATGATGGCGCGCACGAGGCCGTCTTCGCTGCCCGCCGCCAGCGCAGCCGGGCCCTGGGGTCGTTGAATGGTGAGGGTGCCGTTCGCAGGGAACGGTGTTGTTGAGGGTTCACGGCCTGATTCGGGTTGCGCAACATACGCACAATTTGGCGTGACGTGCTGCAGGAACACTGGCGCCTCGAGCAGCTGGCACAGTCGGTCCCTGGCGCAGCTGCGTGGGCCAAAGGCAGCACGTGCCCGCTCACCAGGCGTCCGCCGATCGTCCACCCAGGCCTCCATCCTGGCCGGGCAGATCCAGCCCCGGCGCGCCCGAGGCGTGCACGGCTGCGACCGCGGGCTCTGGCAAGCGCCAGATCCGCGAAGCCGCTGCGGGGGCTGAGCTGGACGGCGACCTGGGCGGCCATGCGCCGGAGCTACAGCTTGCGGCGCACCACGAAGCGCAGTCCCTCGAAGCAAGGTCGGTGTGGGAAGAAATTCGCAAGTGGGGGTAGGTCGCATACGGACAGCATAAACCAAGGTCCAGCCTTGCCCGAGGCTGGTCTCTATTGCGAGCAGGAAGCTGCCCGCGACCGCCTGCAGATGCCGCCTGTGCCGACGCACGCATAGCCGGATGGCTTCGACGGAAGCGGCGCACGCCGCGGGGCCGACCCCCGGCCAGCCTGCGGTCTATCCACTGCCGTTGACCGAGATCAGCAGTTCCGCCGCCTGCCCCGCCAGATGCCGGCAAACCTTCGGCAACCATCCGTCCTCGCAGTCGGCGGCCACGAGCTCGTCCCGCGCCGTGGCTCGCGCGCGATGCGGATGTGCGCGCGCAGGTGGCGCGCATAGCCAGTCGCGCTGCTCTGGTCCTGCAGCTGCTGCTGCTTCGGCTGCTGCTGCTGCGCCTGCTGGTGCGGGTTGTGCGGCCGTCCGGCGGCCCCGCCGCTGCGGAACGCCGTGTGGCCTGAGCATGGCTCGCGGTGTCAGGGTCCTGCGTGCGGTGGAGTGAGGGTCACACTGGGCAACACTATATCGCCCGCAAAATACCCTCCTGCCGTAGATCCCGACCCCAACTGGTAATGCACCCGCCCTCGCTTGTCGCATGCCATCTGAGACAGTAGATCAGTTTACGCGTCCAATTCATTTTATCGCCCGCTACTACGGGGGCTCCGATATTATCCCGGGCACCGCTACCGCATCATCAGACCGTGTCCCTCGACCTGCGCGCGCGCGTCGTACTTGCAGCACGATCAGCTCGGCGAAGTTCGATCATGTCGATCTTCTCCAGCTGGCTGGCCGCGCCGTAGTCGCTGGTCATCACGTACATCGGGAAGTCGACCAGGTCCACGATCTCCGAATCGCTCTGGCCGATGCCGGCCGTCTCCACGATCACCAGGTCGTAGCCCAGGCCCTTGAGGAAGGCGAGCGCTGCGACGGCCGCGCGGGACGCGCCCGCTGGCAGCGACCATGGAGCGCGGACGACGACACGCCACTGGCCGTCATGGCGGCGAGCGGCGGCAGAGCTGGTCACGCGGTGGCCGGGGCGGACCGACGCTGCCGAAAGCGTCTCGGGTCGCTCGCAGAACGAGCGTCGGCGTCAACGAAGATGTGTGCCAAATTGGGCTCGACCATTGCCGCACGGCGTCCCGGCTGTCGGCGGTGATCACCTGGCAAGCGGCAGCGCCGCGCAACGGTGTCCTGAGGATGAATCTTGCACTCATCAGGGCGTACCGCATGGCCGAGAGGGCAGCCTTGGGACGAGGTGCGCGCCTGTGCTCGGGGCGTAGGCACGGGAGATGCAGGAGCTTCCGCCTTCGGCGGGTTCATTTCTTTTTGCTGGCCCAAGAAGAAAGACCAAAGAAAAAGGGCCTTCCTCGACCGAGCTAACGATTGAGTGCGGCAGAGTTGCGTCGGGATCCATGGCTCGGTCGGAACTCGCGCATCCATGCTGCGGCCTCCATCGCGGGTCGCACTGACGCTGTCGAAGGGTTCTGTGAGCTGGTTGGCTCGGCTTCACACAACGACTTTCAAGGCGCAAGCGGGAGTAACGGCACGATCGATTGTACTTTGTCCCGTAAACAGCATGGGCGACATGTGAGTCCGGGTGGAAAGCGCATTGCATGCATCTGTCTATCAGGAACAGGTGATGCAGGCGGCGCAGACGGGGATTGCGACTTGCAAGCGCCCAGCAAGTGGCGCCCAGCTGCCGGCTGTGTCCGTCACTCGGTGTGGATCGACTGGCAGTACCGTAGCGCGTGGGCGCTCCTTGTGCTGGTGCGCTCGTAGCGAACGCCAGTGACAGGGTGATCTGGTTCCAGTTGGCATCAAGGCGGAAATAGCCGGCATGCACGTGATCTTGCTGGCGGTGTAGTCGCCTGTGGAGATTCGAATCTTGGGATCAGGCCGCACGTAGTTTGTTCCAGGCGTGCGTATGGAACTCTGCAGACACGAAAAGTGTTGGTGCGCCTGCAAAGGCGGTGCAGACCGCCGTGCTGAGCGTGCAATGTGCCCGCTGATAGATGAATGTAATGTACATGGTGTGCCAAACCCGGTTACGATCTCTGCTTCCGGTTATAACCTGAACGATGTTACCTGGTCGATGGAAGGTGCGGACATTAAAGCTACCGGTCCTGGTAAATATGATGTATTTGTGGATAAACCAAACTACCAGGGTGTAGACTATGTGGTAACAGCAACCAATAAAGCTGGTGGTAGAGTAGAAGTAGCCCGTGGTAAGATCCGTGTTAAAACTATTCCTAGCCCAATCATAAGACAGTTACAATAGATGGATGCGGCTGCATGAGTGTAGAATGAGGGCAATCACACGCATGGGGCGAACCTCTGGAGACCCTTCAACCGTGCCCTTGGGCCGGCCCCCATCGATGCCCCAAGACATTTTTGACGGCAGCGTGTATGGCATGTTCTGGTGTATCTCGTGAGACGGAAAATTATTTCGCGACATAATCCTTGCCGACCGCGTCGCCGAGATTGCCGGTCTGAAGTACGACGCCGCGTCCCCGCTTTCACTTCATCTTTGCTCGCGCCCGGAGGATGCCGACCGGTGTTATAGAAAGAGAACAGATACCGGTGCAGCATTAGCTCCTGCAACATCCAGCCGCCGAGCCCCATGCCGCGCAGGATCACGGGCTTGCCCGATCCGTCGACGATCTGCGTGCCGTCGACTTTCAGCCAGCCTTCTGCGTGGGCAGTGGTCGAGGAAAACAGTGCGGCGAGTGCGAGTGCGACGGTACGGAAGCTCATGACCTCATCCCCATTTTTGATTTGTGGGAACGTTATCAATTTTGGAGGTCAGGGCAAGCGCCATAGCGCCCGTTGCGATAATCTGGCCACTGGTGCAGGTCCGTTTGCCCAAATATTTGCGAGCCTCCGGACCTTGCAGCGGCCACGCATCAAGGTCGCCTTTGTGGACCCCCAGCGCGCGGAACTGATCGCCTGGTACGAAAGACGCCGGTTATGCACGAACCGGAGAGACCGAGCCGTTCCCCTACGGCGACGATCGGTTCGGTCGCCCCGTCAGGGAAGATCTCTTTTTCGAAATTCTCGAGAAAGTTCTTTAGTCCGGCACCGGGGAGAACGCGCATTTCGATCCAAGCTTCGCCGCCTCCATCATGGCCGGTTGCAGATCGCCACCATCATGGCCGGTTGCAGATCGTCAACTTTCGTACGTAGCATGACGAACCCTGACGAAGTGGGTCGATGACACAGCTGCAGGACGCGCTACGCCGCCCGGACAATCGCGGGCCCTACCAGCCTGCCAAGGGGCGGAATCCCCTACTTTTCGCCTTCGGAGTCGTACAACGGCGTGCGACCTTGGGTTTGGGGGGTCGCCCGCTAGCGGCAGGTCCCCTGGAATCAGCGCAGCCCAGTACGGTGATGGCAGCAACCACGGCAGCGCCTGTTGACGCGGGACAAGCGGCCAAGGGCACACTGAGGCTACTGCAGCGGAGCCCGTTGTGCGCCATGTCCAGCCGGGCGTCGCGGGCAAAGACTATCCACGCACAGCCGGGCTTGACGCCTCATTAAAGCCATGCACCGCAAATGGACCACAGGCGGCAGTGCCTGCATCACAGACGAGGTGTACCAGCTGTTCAGGAAGTAAGCTGAGCAGCACTAGCTGGAGCATCCACAACCTGATCAGGGGCAGCTCGTATACGAGTTTACCAACCTGGCTGGCGCTGCGCTTGGCCACCTGCCGTTTGCTTGTCCAGCAACCCGCTGTGCATGGACATCCAACAGAAGCCCGGCAGCACCCAGCAGCTGGAGCTGGTGACATCACATGACGCGGTGTTTCGAAACTGCAACCCTTGATTTTTCTTGCCCAGGACACCTAATTTAGTCCTGTTGGTGAAACATCCCGGCACCACCTGGGACGTGGCGCGCAAGGCCTCCATTGCGGATGTCCAGGAGCTGCTGGTGTCCGAGGGATGGGGGCCATCGCTACCAAACCGTTCAAGTGAGCTGCTATCTGCTTCCAGCCAATCAAGTGCAGATGCGCCAGGCTACAAGAGAGCGCACTTTGTGACGGAGCTCTCTGTCGGGCAGTAGGTGCACGTTGATGCGCAGCAGCCGCGTTACAAACGTCCCTGTCATAGCCAGCGCCCTTCTGGTTGGCCTGCCGGAGCGCGTCTCCCACCAGTCGGATATTCGACCTTTACGCGTTGGCAGCAGGCAGCGTGGAGTCCCACGCAAGCCGCCTTGATCACGGCCACCTCGTCCGCACCTCGGCCCTCGTCTGGCAGGCACGGGCGGTTCGAGCGCCCCAGCCTGGATCCCGCTGGCCCCCTGCACCTGGATGTGCTGCCCGTGCCCAAGCCCGCCAACCTGGGGTCAGGCTCGCTGGACAAAGCGCTGACAACGCGCTGCTCGCGCCCCTCCTGCTGCCTGCGGCGGCACACAGCGACCGCGCAGCAGCACGCAGCAGCGACCAGTGCTACCCGCCGCACCCCGCAGTGCTACCCGTGTCGGACCGAACCCGCGTGCTGCAGCTGACGGAAGTGGAGGTGGAGGTGGTCAGGGCGAGCACCGCACCACGAAGAACGGGATGCGTTGCTCAAGGCGTGGGTGCGCTTCGGCGACCACGAGATTCGAGGCACCGATAAAATCCTGGCATCGTGTGCGAGGTCCTGGTGATGGCCGCCTGCCGCCGCGACCAGCTGACGTGCCCTCGTTCCGCAGCCGCGCGTCGGGCAGCGTTCGGCGGCGGACGCCGCCCCGGAGTCAGGCAGGCGATCATGGGGGGGCTCAAGCTGACTGCGCCGTCGGCTCGTCGCGTTGATTGCGAGGCTGTGCAGGATGTCGACGACCTCGAGCGCTGTGATAGCGCGTCGCTCTGAAAGGGCAGGGCAGGCCAGCGTACCGCGGCTGGTGGCAGACGGGCGAGGTCTTGCCGTGCATCGTGGTGCGCGCGTGCGTGCGTGCGTGTGTGTCCGCGCGCTCGCGGACGCGCGTGCGCGCAGACATGTGTGCATGGGTGTGCGTGATCGCGCTGCGTCTGGGATGCCTGTAGCAGTCCGGCTGCGCGCGCATCGCACATCGCTCGGCTTGCACGGTTGTTAGAAAAACGCGCAGCAGGGCGCGTTTCTGTCGCGGCACCGGCACATCGCAAACGCCCACTTAAGCGCATCTTCACCCTTGCCCGATAACTACCATGCCCGAAACCGGGACATTCACCCCCACATCTTGTACCCTGCAGGTGCGATGCTCCCGGTCTTGCTCGTCGGTCACCGCTCCCTGCGGCACTGGCACATGTTCCTGCCGCCAGCTGCGATGGCTGGTCGCCGAGTGGCCTGAGTCAGGCCACGCCGATCGTAATATCGAGCAATTCGAATGGCAGATCCTGCGGGTGGCATGTTCTGCTGGGTTCCTTGGATAGGCGGGACTGCGAGGATGCTGCTACCTCTCCTCCGTACTTACTACCCTGTGCCTGCAGACCGACTTGCAACATGCGCGAGCGCGTCGAATTCGCGCATTGGGACGGCTGGTGCAGACGCAGCCGCCCTGCTCCATAGCCAGCTGGCCCCTGGGCTTCACAGAGCATCAGCCTCAAGGACTGTGCGCGCCGATCCAGCACCAGCATGCGGGGCTGCTCGGCGCCGCCTGAGACGCGAAAGAGCCGACGATGTGCAACCAGATCACGCTCAAGGCTTCGGTCGACGAGGTCGCATCCTATTTCAGGCACGGGGTTGGCCGTGTTTTGTAACAGTAGGGTTGGGAGGGACCGACGCAGGATGACGCCAAGAAAGCTAGGGCTACGATGTACATGCTCATGTGTTGCAGTGCGGCGCTCAGGCTCAGAGTGAGGGCGCAAGGTGGGTCGAGGTGTGAGGTGCGCATGGCAAGGGGGGCTGGTTGGTGTGCCAGTTGTGACGTGCGCTACATGGTGAAACTGGTGTATTGAGTGCAAAGCTGACGAGCACGCTCAAGGCGATTGGTACGAGGTTTGAGGTTCAGCTGCTGCACAGCCGCAGGTCTGCTGTAGATCACGGGGCTATCCAGTGCCACTTGAGCGCATCGCAGTCCGTGCAGTGGCCGTCTCGCAACCTGAGATTCAAATAGCACGCTTTGCAACCAGCGAAAGGTGCCAATGAAGTACATGTAGCTACCAACTGGTTGACATACTGTTATATACAGGCGTATGCCAGTTTTCTGCGCCTGTGCCGCACCGCGATCAGGCAGCGCTACTTCGGCCCTGATGAAGTTCTTGGCGCGCTAAAAGTTCTCGGCGGTGACAACAGCCGTTATCGGTCCCGCTGAAGAGCGCTAGTCGCGGCCGCGCCGCGGTTTTGTACCAATCTTTCGCGCCAGTGCAGCAGGCACAAGGACGGACCAGGCTCCTGAGTTGTATGACTCTGATCCCTGGTTCTCGGACAGCTTGTGGCGACCGTGTGACGGCAGGTGTGGCCCCGAGTGCTCCCTAAACAACGGCATGCAGTCCACATATGCTGCTTGTGCAATGGAAGGCGTGATGCCGATGACTCTGATCTCACTCCACTTGCTTCACATAAATCGGTTGTGGCCCGCCGTTCCACCAGGGACTTCACGGATGTCGCCAGTAGCGCACCTTACGCAGCGAGGTTGCGCGTTCGCCAACCCCTCTTGTTTAAAGCCTATCAAATACCTTAACGTGTTATCAAGAAACCAGCAATCGAACCGTACCGTGTCGCGGCCGTTGAATGCCTGTTTATAGTCCAACAACACAACTACGAATCTCCGCAGGTATGGATATGCATTTCAATGCGACTCTCATTGAAGCACGTAACCTTGCCTACTATTCCTCGAAAGGCAGTGGATTGCCTGGAGACAGCTTTCACGCTCCTGTGTCGCCAGGACACGGCGGGTGAATCTTTCAAGAGAGCGCCGACCGGTTTCAGTAGATCGCTTTGACTGGTTCGCGCGTGCACCGTTTGATTCTCTTCAAGTGGCAACCCTTGAGCGGTGTCGAGAGCCGTCGCATCCCCTGCACCCCGGTCTGACGCCTGCGCGGCCATTCTGAAATGCGGAGGCGCCGGGAGTTGCGGCATGCTGCGTGATTGCAGCATGCATGACCGCTGGTCATGCTACAGGATGAAATGCGCATCGTCCCCTGCTTAGACTGGCTGGACAGGCCGTGGGTGCACACCCCTGAAAAAGATCGATACCCGGCTGCTGCAGGCCGCGCTGGTGCGCTGTCGGCGGTATGGCGCGGCCGCGCTGCCCGCCAACGCCTGGATCTCCAGAAGAACTGCATCCAGTGGCGGCTGATGCCCTGGCAACATGCCAGTGGCAGGTCCGCCGGACCCATCAAAGCGCTCTAAGCGCGGGGCGCTGGGGCGCATCATCACGCCTGCGGGCGCCAACCCTCAGGCAAAAAGCAAGGGAGATCCACAAGCATGCAGACCACAAGGCTCAGAGCCGTGCGGCTCTGGCCTCGTCCCGTCGGAATCCACCTCATTGCCGGCCTCCACCTCGGTGTGCCTGTGGCGGGCGGCCCAATGGCGAGCTGCCTGTTCGAGCCTGGCGATCTGGTGGATCAGGTCTGCGCGAGGCGGTCCACCTATATCCGCTGGTGCTGGAGCAGAAGAGCGAGCAGTTTGCTGCGGGCGAGACCCAGTGCAACAGACAAGGTGGCAGGGGCAATCGTAGTGTGAGCGCGCTTGGCGGTGGCGGCATCGGTGACTACAGGCTGCCGCTTCCGTCGCCGCCGATGCCCAGCAGCAGCCGCAGCATCGGCAGCGCATGGGCCGCAGCGCCGACGCTGTTGCCCCATTGTTCCTTGAGGAAATCGCCGATCGCCTTGATGTCGCACAAGCGCCCTCTCTCATGGCGATCCTCCACTCCCCAAGGCGGGCTCTCCCCCCCACCGCGCAATACGGGTACCGTGGTGGGTGTCAACGTCAACGTGTTCGGAGCCGGGTTTCAGCCAAAGCGTATTCCTTCGTTTCGCTGGGGGTGGGCAGGCCGAGGGCTTTGCCGACTACCGCTTCGAGAAAGCCATGCCGTAGCCACAAACCGTAAGCGCGGGAGGTACCTTTCGCCAGTAGGGCGCATCCTGCGGACGACCCCATGCAAGTCGTGCGCGGTGGCAATCAGTCCGGCGATTGCAAACGGTACCTTGACTGCCACCAAGACCACACGACGCGGTGCGGTCTCCACGCCCCCCACGAGCAGCAAGTGCCGCTGCACTGACTACAACCCCAACAAGGTAGTGGACTGGCTCTGGGCGGATTCACCGGCATGCCCTGGCACGCCTCGCTGGCCGGCGCCACCTGAAATCGATTGACACCAACGTGCCCGGAGCCGACACGGGGTCGCCACGCTGCTTCATCCGGGACATCTGGGCTCAGATCATGCAACTCCAAGTGAGGGGAACCTGCGACGCTCGATCGTCGGCATCGGCGACCGCACTGGGGGCTGATCCTGAAGCCCGCAAGGCCGCGCACAGGTTCGAGATCGAAGCCATTTCGGTGTCCCTGCGGGATTTGACCGATTTTGCCATGGCAGCGTCGACACATGCGATCGATGTCCCCTGCCTTCCGGCCCACCTGAGTGCTTACCTGCTCGCCTGGCGCCCCTGCTGGCTGTGGCTGGCTCAGGTTGAGCGGAAGGTTTCGGCGCGTGGGAAGCCAACCAGCAACGCATGCACCTGAAAAACGCTTACTGCAGGCCTGTCTGCTTGCACCTCACTTGCTCCTCCTCACCAATGCAGACTGCCAATACCGCCGCCTTACTCGCAGGGTCCCAGTTGCTGTGAGCTGTCCGACCTCCAACGACCCACCTTATGAGTGTTTGTTGCCCACGTGGCGCCTCAAGACCGCCCCAAACATCGCACAGGCTGGTGCGCTACCTAGTCGCCACCGCCGCTGCCTTTACTGCGCGACTGCCAAAGCGCAGGCGGGCGCACCGGCCTTGAATGGGGCGCTGAGCCCATGCGCTTTCTTCGCTATGGCGCGTCCCACTGATTGCCCCACTGTCAAGTCGCTTGCTGTTGCAAATGACGCTGTGCCGCAGTCCCTGCTGGAGCTACGTCGCCACGCACCTGCAGAGTGGGAACCTACCCTGCAACAACTGCTGGAGTGGGACCGCTGTCGGAGGCGGGTGCCGCGGTGTGCCCACAAGCTCCTGCCTTGCCAAGAACTGTGGGATCCCGGCAAGCATGACCTCATCTCGATCATGCTCCAGTCCGACGCGATGAGCCATATGAGCCATGAGGAATTCATGGCAAAAGCTACAACAACCAAATCTCACTGCACCAGTGTTCCCACCCAGCATGCATGCAGTGCTGCTCCAACGGACAGCAGCTGCCATTGTGTGCCACAGCTGCACGCGGCAGCCGCGTTTGAATGTATCCCGCTGAGATGTCAACCAACAGCCCTACTAACCTTGGCACGCCCACTTATTGCTCCGGTGTATAACCGATGAACCATGCATCCGCCTGACCGTTCCCTCGGTGATGAATTGCCCGAATTCTGCCAACTGCCCATTCCGGGACGCTTTGAAAAACAGCTCGGCCTGTCTACAACGCCAACTGTGGCCCAATAGCCACCTGCCGCACAGCAGCCAAGTACAATGGAGACAGCAACGCCTAGTGAGAGCTCGAACCCTTGCACTGCTCTTCCATCTGTACGGCTGCTTGCCCTGTTGTGATTTTTGCGTAGGTACAGCTCGCAGTCAGCTTTTCCTGCCCTCCTGGTTTTTTTTGTTTGACGAAATTAATGGCAGCAACTTTGTGCGTGGGTAAACTTGTGGTCATGGTACCACCTCAAGCAAAGCGTTTAGGGTTCTCTGGCAGGTCATAGACGCGCACATTGGCGGAGCACTGGCATGATCTTGCCTGTTGGCGGCACACCAGATTGTGCCACGCTGACCCAACGACCTCGTGCGACCCCAATGCAGGTGCCTTGGGACAGTGCGGTGCCAGGGCGATGCTTGCCCAGACAGGGAGGCCGTTGCCTGCTTTTGGCTGGGCGTATCCGACAGTTCGAGGTGAAGGACGTCTGGGAGTCCGGCCGGGTCAACAAGACCGACGGCTATTGCCACTTCTTGAAGGCGGTCATGGCCGAGCCTGGCGCACGCTATCATGACGCGATCGCCTCGAACATGACACGGAACGTCACCTTCACGGGGACCGGCTGCAACGGCACGGTCGTTGTTCGCCAATCGAGCCGGGCCGAGCCTACAGCAGCAGCTTTGGCTTATGGTTTAGATAAAAGGGCAAGACAGCAAGATCGTAGTATTTGACCTTGGAGGGGGTACCTTTGACGTTTCAATCCTGGAATTGGGTGATGGCGTTTTTGAAGTGAAATCTACTAATGGAGATACGCACCTGGGTGGTGATGATTTTGATAAAGTGATCATGGATGGTGTGGCTGATGAGTTCATATGATAGATCATGCTACTGCTGATCAATGCGATCAAAGATGCCAATGGCCTGGCAACGTTTGAAAGAAGCTGCAGAGAAAGCAAAGCTGCGTGCAAGAGCATGCCCGTAGCAGCAAGCCTTTGGCCGCGTGAGCGCAGCTCTGTCACTCCAGCCTGTTTCTGAGCTCGTGCCCTCCTGCTTTCCTGCCCGCCTGCCCTCCTGCCACTGCCCCACCAACCCAGGTGCGAAATCAAGGGCTATGACCTGACCGGCGGCAATGGCCGAGCTCGAGCGCGCGATCAAGTCGCTGCGCGGCTACGGCAGACGTCAAGGTCAAGTTGCACCCCGAAGTCGTCGTGACCGTCGGCGTCAAGTGAGCAGGCCACGACTGTGACGGGGTTGTTGACGAAGATAGCCATATTAAATGACCCTGAAGCCGTTCAATGCTGCTACGAGCAGAAGGTAGGACAGACCATAGCAGTATGGGTGGGAGCTAACGGATCGATTTCATGGCAACCCTATCCTTTTTACCGGGGTCATCGCGCGCTTACGGATGGCCATTTCGAACTTGAGAATCGAGACTCTCACGTTGCTCCAGTGGGCACCAAAGATGGTAATAGCCCGTGAACTCAACGGCCCAAAATGCTGGCCCAGACGGCACAAACTGCTTTTGATGACAAGGACTGGATCTTTGAACCGAAATGAGGGGAGCATCTACCGGGTAATGCCGTTTGCATGTACTGCGACGTGTATATTCCACAACGAAATTATTTGACACACATCAGGGTAATAGAGACTACACCAACGGCAAGGCAGTGCATCTTCGGCCTGAGACACTACACGCCGCTTGACTCAACTACAGCCTGCAATGCTGGTCCCCCAACCAACCACCCCAACGCCCGACACGCTTGCTGCTGCAGGGGCTTCAACAAACTGGAAGCTGTGCGCGGACCGCACCAGCCGGACTTCAACTCGATTTGACCTGCCTCTGCGTGATAATTGTGACTCTCATTGCGATGGCGCTTCAGGCGAAAAGCCGAGCGTTGCGTCAGATTAGCGCATCGCGATCTTCGAATGGCAACCCGACCAAGGTCGGGGGGCGATACCTCAGATGCGGTGGAGGAGTCATGCGTGTGATCGAAACGACGTCAGCAACGCCGGTGCTGCTTGCCGGAAGTGCCTGCGCTTTTGCGGTGCGGTGGATAGAAGCTTGTTAAGTAAGATGTGTAGCGCCTCACAATACATGTTGACGTAGTGCTCTCCACCCAAACATTGTGCGCACTGCAGCACTTGGAGGACCGGCGGTCCAACCCGTGACGGAAAAAACTTCCCTCGTGATGGGTACCTTAGTGTACGGCCTGGTGGAGCAGCTCACGGGCAGTATGCGCAACAGCGTGTTGGCGCTGCTGCTGATCTTTGTGGTGGGGTTGGTGCTACTTTCGCGCATTCCTTCGCAAGTCATCCTTCCCCGTCTGGACGCGACCAGTAGATTAGCTCATATGCAGCCGTCGAAGTGCCGCTCGCCTCCCATTCGGCTGTGCTAGCCCAGAACTTCCAAGGCTCGTACCTCATCGCGACCTTCCGCACGTCCCCCTCTCACAACGCTCTCAAAACCCTGCAGGTTGCCCCTCCTCGCCTGGTCGCCGACGCGCTCGGCGACTATTATCTCAGCCGCTCGACGAACATCGGCACGTCTGCCCCGTTCCAGGGCCAGAACGGCGCGGTCCAGAACAATGTCGTCGTGTACGGCGGCGGCAACGCCAATCTGACCCCACTGCCATCGCGCAGCTCAAGGCGCTCGCAGCGACGCCTTGCTCCGGACTTCAGCCTGGCGGCGTCATGGACGGCGGTCGGACAATTTCATGCTCTGCGTCTCGACCGGATGCTTCACGGCGGCGGCAAGACGACGCAGAGCCCAGCGGCGGTCCGCGTGCAGGCGCAGGCGACCGTGACGTGGCGTCTGGCGCGACCTGCAGTACGCCTGCCGGCGCTCGGCGCCGGGGGGCGAGGCGTTCCATGCAGCCTGGCCGCGACCCTGAACGTGTCAGGGTCGGTCGACGCAATGACTGAGCCAGCCGTTCCGCAGCCTTGAGGGTGGCCTACCGTGCAGCAATGTCCGCCGCACGGCAGGGCACGGGTCCGTGCTGCGCATGCCGGTCGCGGTGTCCGTGCAGGTTTATGCCTCAAACTCCGCCTCACCTGTTTGGCCGCACCAGCTTCTGCCAGGGTAAGCCTCACCCCTCTGCCTCCGGCCTGCCCTTGCTGCTCCGTCCTCGGCCTGACCTTTCCCAACGCTCGTTTCAAACCCTAACAGGCGGCGTGGGAAGCCGGCACCGCGGATGCACGCGACCTGGACACAGTGGTGGTGACTGGCGCGGCGCTGGTCGAGACCCAGCACGTCGGAGGTTGCGACCTACGTCAGCCGGCAGCAGATCGAACTGTTGCCACAGAACTCGCGTAACTTCCTGGCATTCGCCGATCTCGTGCCGGGCATGGTGTTCACCGAATCGAACAATGGCGAATCGCGCCTGCGCAGTGGTGCACAGGGTGCGAGCAATATCAACGTGTACACGCGCGGCGTGCACACTTGCAAACGCTTGTGCCTGCCACAAAGTGGCTTGGCTGTGTAGCTGTTGGTTTCGCTTCAAAATGTAGGTAGCATACACTACTCCCCCTGCTGTATCCAGCGAGGCTTGTTGAACTCCCGCCTGCCCTTGAGTTTGCGAGCCTCTGCCGCAGGACGAGCTCAGGGTGCTTGGGCAGATTTACACTGCGGCCAGCTGATCGGCGGCGGCGTCGCCGACGATCAACGACCTGCCCCGCCAAGAGCCCGGCATCGAACTCAGACCCCGTGATCGCCGCCCCGGGCTCTTCCGGCGGCGGCAATCAAGGAGCGACATCTCGGCCACCGACGACGCGTACACATGCGGGTCAACGGCCAGCGACCACTGCAGCAGGCAGCCTGACGGGCAACGATGCCAGCTCGCGCTGGCGCTCTCACCATCATCAGCAATACCCAGCCCAGCGTCGGCACAGTTGTCGTCAAGCCTGACGGCAGCTTTGTCGACACGCCGCCAGCTGGTTGCAGCGGGGCTGCCACTTTCACCTACACGGTGCCGGAACTGGGGGGACAGTCTCCGCCAGGTGACTTATGGCGCGGCCCACCGACCCCGCCGCCAGCGGCCGGCTAGGTGGCTGTCACGGCTGACCTTACACGTGTGCTTCCACGGGCAGCTGACCACTGCGGCCGGCAGTGCTCGGCAACGACGCCAGTTCCTTGACTGCCTTTCGGCCCTATTGGCAGCAGCCAGCGCGTCGATTGGTGGAACAAACGCGCGGATAAGTCAGATCAATTTGTCGAGCCGCGCTGCCGCGCTACTCCGGGCCCGTTCCTTCCGCACGGTTCGGGACGCGGCGGCAACCTGGCCACGGCGACGGCCACCGTCGCGATCGTCGTCCCGCCGCCGCCGCCTGGCGGCAACCCCGCCCCGGCGGCGACGGCCACCAACGACTTTACACCTGCCTACGACGGCGACGCTCAACACCCTCGACTCTGGCGCGAGTTACGCCAACGATGTGCAGTCGAGCGGCGGCATCCTCACTGTTGCCAGCAACACCTTTCCTGCCATGGAACATGGTCATTCCCTAATGGGGCTTTTTGTGAAATACCAAACGCAGGTTTCACGGCGCAGACACTTTCACATACACCGCGAAAAGTGCGGCGGGCGACACTGCCACTGCAACCGTCACAATTAATGTCCCGCCCAACCAAACCTTCAGCTGTTCGATGCGACGTTGCGCCACCGCTTCAACGTGCCCGGCGGGGTCGAGCCCAACCGGCTGACGATTTACCTGTTGCCCAAGGCAGCCGATGTCAACCGGCTGTCGGGCGGGCGGCTGGGGCCGGGAACCGCCGGATTCTACAGCGTCACCACCGACGGCAGCTTTGCCGTGTCGAACCGCGAGGCGGCTTCAGCGGCAACGCCACCTTCACGTACACGGTGCAGGACACTGCCGGCAACAGAGCAAACGCCTACCGTCATCATCACCGTCCCGGCGCCGCCCACGCCAGAAAGGCGTTGATCGCAGG
>NNCB01000455.1:0-17534 GCA_002317545.1 Scenedesmus quadricauda | reverse complement strand
GCCCGGCAGCAGCACCGCGCCGCTGAGGCGCCCGACGATGGTCGCGTGCTGTCGCTCGCTCCCGCGCACTAGTAATCGCAGCCGCCGCACTCTTTGCCACTAGTCCGGCGGCATTCTCCGAGGATCGAATTCCAGATCCAGAAGCCAGGAGAAGATCCCCTTCTATGATTCTATGGAGCCCTTCCTGATGCGTCTGGTTGACTGTCGAGGAGCCAAAATTCAAATTTCGACAACGCACACTCCGCAAACGTTAGGGCCGGTTACAAACATATAAGAGGTGTTTTCCACCATCAGGATGAAGTCGGGACGCCGACGGAATAACTGGGCCACCGCGCGATCTAGGGCCGAGGCCGTGTACAACTGTTTGGAAAATTACATGATGACCACATTCCTTGTTAAAACGTTCAGCAAGCCTGCAGCCCGCAGTGTCAGTACAGCTTCTAGAGGCGATGGGACGGTGCGCACCCGCCAGCGAGCAGCACATGCACCAGCATCGCAACGCAGCAGCACGATGCCGCGCCGCTTCAGCAGCAGTGGAGATATGCTCCTGCATATCACGAATATCGAGATGTGCAGGGGAAATGATCCTCGGCACCACCAGCCGCGCCATCGCTGGCTGTACGGGGCAGAGATCAGCGCGCTGAAGATTGCGGAATTTCTGATTCTCTATCGCCAGATGCCGCGCAGCCGACGCTCTTCAACGCTGACGCATGGAAAATCATATGCGCAGATTAACACAGCCACGCTGCAGCGGATCATTGCGTGCCATGGCGACACGCGGGCAAGTTTTGCACCGCTCGGAACTGCGATCTCCTGCGGCATGCGTACACGCGGCCTGGCCGTAGTGCGCGCTGGCCGCTCACCGCCGCTGCCGGCGGCGGCGGTGACCGAGGCAGCGCCTGTGACTTGGCTGTGCGCAAGCGGGCGTGCGTCCTCGCCAGCTTGCGACGTGTATCTGCTGCGTCCCAGGCGGCGACGCGCAGGTCATTGCGGCTGCTGCCGCCGTCGTGAACACGCCGGGCGCGGTCGAGGCGCTGCTCCAGGCGGGGCTGGCTGCCGCCGCGCGGAGAACCTTACGATCGGGCGCCGAAATGCCATCGACGTCGCACGGGATCAAGCGCGCCGACGGCCAGCAGGGCGAGGCAGAGAGCGCGGCCGTTGCTGCCTGGGTGCGCGTCATGACTGAGTCGGCGGGCCTCGCGGCCGACGTGCTGTGCGACTGCCTCGCGGAGGCTGGACCGCGCGCTGAGCTGGGGATGCAGCTCGCGCTCCACCTGCGTGCATCCTCCGCAGTTTGAGCCGGTGGCCATCGCCGTGACCGCGGCGGTCGCTTTGCGCGCGGCACGCTCGTCCCGCTGCTCGCGGCGGCCGCGCGGCGGCCGGGCGCGGCACTGGGGCTGCAGGAGGACCTGTGGGAAGCGCTGCTGTGGCGCATGCAGCGTTGCGACCAAGCAATGGCTGCCGTGTGCTGCCCCGAAACCGTGGAGGCGCTGCTGGCAGTCCTGCATCGGCCCGCGCCGCGCCGGCGCCCTCGGAGCCGACCGAGCCCTGCCGATTGGCAGCGGGGCACAAAGCCAGCGTGCTGGATCTGCGGGGGCTGCAGCCAGTGGCAGCCGCAGGTACTGGTTTGTGAGCACGATAGTGCTCGGCATCGGCGCAGCGGCTGTCGCGGCGGCATCGGCGCGGCGGCGATCCTGGTCGGCTGCGCACTCGCGGGCATGGATGCGGCGGCAGCGGCGGCGGCGGCATCGTTGGCTGTGCTCCCAGGCAGGGGTCCGAGCTGGCCGCACATGCGATGTGGACGATGGCTGTAGTGGGCATTCGAGAGGTTGGCATTGAGGGAACCGCACGCCCAACATGCAGCGACGGCTGCAGCTGCGGCGGCAACAGCAGCAGCAGCAGCCGCGAAACCAGCAGCAGCGGCAAGCACGTCCACAATAACGGGACCAGCGGCAACTGGGCGTGGATGAGGCATTGCAGCGCTCAGCGCTGTGCCGCCACGGTGCGTGCGCTGGAGATGCCGCAGCTCACCCTGAGTCAGAAGACCGACGCTGCATTTTTGCTTGCAGCCCTGGTGTACGGGCAGCAGCGGCGGCAGCAGGAGCAGGAGCAGGAGCAGGAGCGCGGGGCAGGGGGTGCAGCGGCCACTCCGCTTCCACCGACGCCTGCTGCCGACGGCGGCGATGCGGCGGCGCTCCGATCGCGGGCGTGGGCCGTGCTTGCAGAAGCTATGCTCAAGGGTTGGGGCCTGACGAGGTGCAGTGGCTCTGCGGCTTCAGCCACACCTTCAGGAACGATCTGTCGGCTGCGCCAGCGTTGGGTGCGCTCTACACGATTCCAAACGACCTGCGCTATGCATTCTCGGATGTCGAGCGCGAGCGCATCAACAGCCAGGCGGTGCTGCAGTTCGCGCCGACCGATGCGTTGACATTGACCCTCGACTACACCTACTCGAGCAACGAGATCACCGAAGACCGCGGCGAACAGACGCAATGGCTCAACCAGGGCGGCGGCTTCACCGATATCGAGTTCGACACCAGCGGCGCGGCTGGTGGATTCGCGGAGCACCGGTGAGCGCAAGGACTCGGGGGGGTTGTGGAGGAGGGCAGGAAGAGGAATGGTCGAAGGAGGCTTCGGTGCACCAGGCGAAGGAGGCGTTGGAGCGCTTTCTGAGCCGGGCAGTACGAGCGCGGCGGCTCGAGACGCGACGGCGACGATGGCAGCGCCGACGCGCGTGCCGCGCTTCAGGTGCCAGCAGCGAACAAGTGCAGCAACCTCTCCGACATGCTCGGCAAGGCGAGTGGTGGCGGCAGAGGCCCAGCAGAAGCGGCGCAAGGCGGAAGCTGATGCCGAGGCCGCAAGGCTGATCGAGGAGGAACAGGAACAGGCGCGGTCAGGACGAAAGGCAGTCGCCTGCAGATGCTGTGCCCTCCGGGCCCACTTCGGGCAACGCAATCCAGGAGTCACCCCGCACACACCAGCTGGCATCAGGCAGCACGCTTCCACCTGCGCCGCGTGCGGCAAGCAGAGGCCGTCGGCGACGTGCGCCTGCACCCTGCCGCGGCTGCCGCGCGGCGTGTTCGCCGCGCTTGCCGCCGTGTTTCTCACCATTATGTTCGTGGTCAAGGGACGCGGTGTTCCCCGCACCGGCTTGAGCCGTGACCTGAGCGATCCTTTCCGGTATTGTATTGGCTGATCGTTCAGGATGTGTATATGACACCAAAGTTTTGCTGCAAAGCTATCTGCCTATCGTACATATGAAATTAGACATGAGACTTCCAGTGGCTTTCTCTTAACATGAAACCTGAGGATGCTGAGGCTTGTACGACAGTATTTCTAAGCATGGACAGAGGTACACCCAACTGCTGATACATTCAAAAAAATATTGCAGCAGGCACGATTAACAAGCATGTCTCCATGTGCTGTTGATTGTTTGATGACCGCTACTACACCTGCTCCCCTCTTGACCGCGCAACCCGCACACATGCGGGGTGTACGTGCCAACAGAAGCATGAACCTGCTCTGGAAGGCAACAAATCGAAGCGTTTGGCTTGGAGCACATGCCTCGAACCCCAGTCAGCAACAGAACGGGCGATGAGAGGTGCTCGCCGTGTGTGCGCGAAGCAACAGCGCAAGCAAAAGCCGCATCGCTCCCAGGCCGCTGCGCTGCTACGACCGCCGTGACCTGGCGCCGCTGCCGCCGGAGCGTGGCCGCGCTGCCCGAGCGCTTGCAAAACTCAAGTGGGACGCCCAGTCGCGCTTCTGGTGCGCCGGCCGAGTAGCGCGCCAGACCCGGCAGCCGCCGGAGCACCTCAGCAGCGGCCGGCCGTCCGGCTGGGAGCCCGCGCCGCAGCCGAGTCAGCGCGCAGCGATGCCCACGCGATAGACGGCCCGCGCAGCGCGAGGCGTGCAGCTCCGGCAGCGGGGGCCGGGTGTCGGCTGCGAGCGCCGCCACTATCGGCTCGACGCACCTGAGTGGGTGAGGGGGCAGCGGGGCGTGAGCAGCCGGCGTGGCGACAGGGGAGCTAGCTGGCCGTCGACCTGGCTGACACCGGCACACCACGCAGGGGCGGTCGCTCTATCAAGTAGTGCAGGTCAGTGTATGCAATGATGATAATGTCTCATAAGGCCAGGTGGCTGGAGGAGGGCATGACACGTACAGCGTGTCAAGGAGGTGTGCCCGCAAGCCCTGTCAGCCCATCGACCCGGCCCTGCGCCTGTGGCCACCCCTGCCTTCACTCGCCCCTCCTTGCAACGATGTTCTGCTGCCGACACCCATGATCCCCGCACCATTTGCAATGGTTCCTCAATTTCATGACAAGAGCGCCGGCGATGCCGCTATGGCGTAGCATAAACGCACGCAGGTTTTCCCGGATACAGCGTGCATGAAAAGTAGATTAAAGACTGCTGCAACTCGTTACCTTGGTATGCTGCTTATGGATCAACATGATAAAGAGGGACCCCATGCCCCCTATGCATCATATTTTGAAAAGTGCAAGAGCGTAGGTATTGATGTATGTTGACGCAGGTCGGTCAGGCAGCGCCTGATGAGGTACAGAGAAGGCAGGCGGCACGTGGTAACGAGCAGCGGTGCGGCCAGTCAGCATCGCGTTTGCCGGCAGCAGTGCAGTCAACGGTGACATCCTTAGATCGAAACCGGTTCGTGACCATGCGGCTCGTATCGCTGGATCGCTGCGGTCGCGCGCTTCGATTGTCGGCAGGCGGAGTCGCCGGGGCAGCGCCTGCACCGACATCGACAGAACGCATCGCCAGCAGCCAATTTCAGTCGCGAGCTGCACTTCACAGGATCTAAACACGCGCAGGTGCGCCAACGTCATTTAGCTGACGCTCCGCAAGTATCACTCCATGATGCACTCACTGCGGGGACGGGCAAATGCACCCGTTTGCTGCGATGCTGCACACGAAACGAACAGGCGCGCGCACTTGAGCAGGCCCCACGCCTCTGCCAGCGCCCCGACCTCCGCACGCGCCGCGGCAAACGACACCGCCGCGCGCGCAGCGCCGCCGCCAGCCCAGCCGCGTCCACGTCCGCCCGCCGTCGTCTGACGGCGCCCCCGCCCCCGGCCGCGCCGCACGACCGGTTTCCTGTGCCACGCCGCTGCTGCTAGCGCCCGGCGTACCACCACCGGCCGCAGCCGCGCCCCCGGCCCTCGAGTCGCCGCTGCCGCCGCCGCTGCCGCTGCCGCCGCCGAGAGGCGCGGCCGCGCCATGCGAGGGCGCCGACGCGGCGTTCGGCGGACGCGGCTGACGGAGCACGCTCAAAAAGCTCGTCCGCCGCTATCACGTTCGGCACTCATTGCACAGCTTCGCTCGATCAGGGCGCCCAATGGCGCCGTCCGATTGCCCCGGTGGCGCCTGGCGGGGGATCGCGCGATGTGCATGCAGGTTATGGCAGCGCGCTCAGCGCGGCCGGCGCTTGACTTCACTGGACTCGCGCCTCGGGCCTGCGGCGCACGGATGGGATGGGCTTGATCAGCTGCACGGTGGTGTGCACTGTTCGCTCATCCCAATGTGCAGAGGCGCCCCTCCCCTTGATCTTTGTTTTTACGAGTTCAAAACGCCATGCATTGGGCCCAGTCCGCATTGTGCATCAGCATCCCACAAAAGCAGCAGCCCGCCGCCCGCAACGGCCAACGGAAGGGAGACACGGGAAGGCAGCAGCGGCGGCGGGCAAGTGCAGGCTGCCGTGCGCCAGAGGCGACTGCGGCAGCTATCCTATCCGGTCCGTGGGCACCGGGCCTTCAGGCAAGGCGCCCTGCACCTCGCTGGTCAGCGGGGTCGTCCAGGCCACGTCATGGGGCAGGCAATACGCACCGCCGGACGCCGTGCTGCCCTTGCGCACCCACCAGTCGCCCGCGTGGTACAGCAGCGGCAGCGCGTTGATGACGTCAGCAACGCCAAAGTAGTTCTCCACGGCGCAGCAAGGGCTGGACACCTGCGCAATGGGAGCCTGCAAGTATTGCGCCTCGCTCCCCACCAGCATGCAAGGAGCGCGTGCTGGGCATCATGAGCGCCAGCGTGTTCCTCGGCTGCAAGCACGGCCTCGACCCGCTGCTCGTGCAATCAAGTCAGGGCCGGGGCGTTGCTCTCTCGTCACCAGAGCTGCAGCTGATGGTGTGCGAGGCACTGCGATGTGCAAATAACAGGCACGTCCACGCGACCCACACAAATCAAGGCGGGGGTCGAGCAGCAACAACCAGGGCGAGCAATCCCACTCCATCCCCGGCACTGCGAAACGCTGCAAGCGGGGCGCAGGGCGCGATGAGGAGCTCTGCCCCACCCCATTGCTCACCAGGTCGAACACGCTTGCGAGGATTTGACCAGGGCCTCCGAGAGGGGCTGCGGTTCCAGCGTTCGCACCAGTGTGACTGGCGCGCAGACAGCGGTCAGGATCAGGACCCGAAGCTTCGCGGCCTTGGGCGCGGCTTGGCGGAATTGTCGACCACGCCGACAGGTCTTGGGAAGAGCAGGCCGTGGCATCGCCTGCGAGCGAGGCGGCTAGGATTGGGGTGTAGCATCATCGCGGATTCCGGGTCAAGTGCTGCTGGGGATGGTGTGGTGCATGTGGATAGCTCGAGGGCGGTGGCAGGCATGCACATGCACACCCACCTGGTTGCATGCAGCCGGCTGACGGGATGCAGATGCGGCATGCGAGCGCTTTTGAGAAAATGCAACGCCACAGTGCAGCGCAGAATATCCCGCAACAGCGCCGTCGCTACCGAAGCACCACGGCACATGCAGCCCGCGCGTTGCCGCAGGCTTGGTTCCTACCCGTTGCCAAGCCGAGCTGCACCATCCGCGCACGACTCGGCGGGCTGAACTGGCACCGGGGATGACCAGCGCGTCGTAACGTCCTGGATGGCCGCGACGCCGGGTGTCGCCGGACAGCATGCTGCGTCAAACCCCTGACCAGCACTGCCCTTGCAGCGCCTGGTGCACGGTGCCGCACGCTGCGCGGCGCGGACGGCGGCAGGGGGCCGCCGTCGCCCCCGCGCGGCGTGGCCGGCCAGGACTGCGGTGTTGAAGGCCGTGCGGGCCAGATGAGCAGCGCCCGGAAGCTCGAACGGCGTCTGACTCAGGACATGCCCGCAAAGCCGGTCGCGAAACGGCATTCTACGACGTCAATGTCGGTGGCGGGAACGCCTTCATCACGCTCAAGAAAGAGCGGCCGATGAGCAGTGTCGAATGGGAACGCAGCCTGCAACCGAAGCTGGCCGCCATCCCCGATGCGCGCGTGTCGTTCCAGAGCCAGTCGGGCGGCTTTTCGGGGACAGTCACGATCACATGAGATCGTGGCGGCGAGGGCAGGGCGCGGGGCACTCTGAAGCGCCGGCACACGCATGGCGCCTGCAGGACTTCCGATGACCGCACACCTTTCGGCTTGCGGTCGTCACTCGCGAGCTCGTGCGCCAGGCGACCGGCCTGGCGGATCTGCTGCCATATCCCAGGCAGTGTGAAGCTCAGCAGAAGCCCTGCGTGCTGCTTGAGATCAAGGGGTCCATGCTGTCTGTTTCGATACAGGGATGAATATCGCCGAAGGCTTGGGCATGATGATCCCCGTGCGCGTGATGGTGCTCGACGAGGATCTGGCCGAAGCGCAGGCGCTGGTCGCCGAATTCGAGGGCGCCGGGAACGGAAACGCGGCCTGAGCGCTTGAAAAGCAAATCATGATCAAGGTCGCCAGTTACAATATTCGCGCGTAGAGATGGCCTCACTTGCTGAGTTGCCCGTCGATCGATCCTTTCGATCTGGACCTGGAAGCGCCCTGCCTTGCAATGGTGATGCGTCGGAAATCAACATCCAAAGCGTTGTGTGCGGGAACATCGATGTCGGTGCTGCACTCCCTTGTCAACGGGATGTTTCTGCACATGCAGCTCCCAACTGCTTCGCATGTGGTTCAAGGCATTCACGCGTATCACGCTTGATTTTGAGGGACGCGAACTTGCCGAGGTACAGGTACGCATATCGACAAGCTACTCTGTCAATGAGAGTCCATGGCTCTCCGTTTGGCTTCAACTGTCCTGCGCTGACGTTGTTGCTGCAGGGCGGCTCAAGCTGCTGTGCGCCTCCAGGTGTTGCGCCAACAGTTGTTCACGTTGGGTTTCGAACCTCCAGCCATTCACAGTGCACCATGGCTTGCATATGGTGCTGGCAAAGCTGTGATGTCAATGGAGGCAGACCAAGGAGTCCACTCAACAGTGGACTGCAGGACATCACTGGCAGTCAACTGTAGAGCAAGCCGTTGACGACAGTGTTGGCCTCACCCAATCCACCAGCTGTGAACATGGTATTGTAGACGTGCTACAAATTAAAGTAGACAATCCGGAAGATGTAGCGGCATTATTGGATGCGGAAGCTTATCAGTCCCTGATTGGCTAATAATAAGAACAGCTTCATTTGACCATTTTTAATTGGTGTACGCCCATAAAAAAAATTGCTCTCTTGATTATTCGTCCATCGTAGTGCTGTCATAAGATACCGTGTGTTGCCGGGCGTGCGGATAGATATCGACCGATCAACCTGGCAAAGATCCAAGCTGCACGAACCATGGCAGAACGGCTTCTGCCCGGCTGGGTCGAGAGCTGCTGGCGCAGGGGCTCGCACAGATCGCGTGCCGCCGACCATGGGCCTGACGACTCCGTGCTGATCGAGGCACGCTGGAGGGTCAAACGCGCCGCCTCTGACAATCTCCACAATCAGTGCATGTGAATACTCGCTGAGGCGCAGAGCGCCACGCCGCCACACTGCCGCTCACCGACCCAGCCCATCCGCGCCGCTGTGGCACGTTTGAATGCCCAATGGACTAGCAGGTCGATGTTTCCATGGTACTTGCCGAAAGCCCGGGCCTGGGCTTGGCCATCATTCAAGATGCAGCAGGTGGGCTGCAGACACGCATGCAGATACAGGCTCCTGACTTGGCCCCTAGACCCATGCTTGGAACAGTACCGCACCCCAGGCGTGAGCGCGGCGGCGACGCTCCAGCAGCCTTGTGCTGGCCTCACAGACGCTTAGCTCCTCAAAGTGCAATGCAAACGCACATGCATGCAATCCTGGGACGGCGCACCGGATTTGCATGCCAGCATCTCACGCTGGATGCACCTCCCGCAAACACTGCACACGGCGCCCTGCCGCAGGACAGCATGGGCGATTGGCAGGCGGCGACCTGAACGCCCGCGGGGCATGGCCAAAGCTGTTCCATTCCCGGACAGAAATGCGGTCAAGCGACGGATTTTAACCGCATATTAGCTATATGAGCCCATCAAGGCGCCATGCAACGGCAGGCCCAGCATGCCGTGATGCTGGGTACGTGCATGGACCAGCTGGGTGCCAGTGCACATCGCTTGGCGTGTGCTGATCCTGCTCGCCTGCGTTACCGTGGTAACGCCGGACTTTTCGGCGCGCGCCGCGCGGCACTGGCGACGCTGCCAGCCTGGTGATCCCCATGGGGGCCTCTCTTTGGTATCTTTCGCCGTGCGTTGTCAGCGGCGTCGCCCGCCCCGGCCAGCGTGTCGTCAGCGCGCCGCCCACCGCCGTTTCTGCGCCGGATGCAAGCGACGTTCCGGACGTATCCGAGCATGCGCTGCTGCGGCAGCAACGTGGCAGCGGCACAGGAGGACGTCGACCACCTGGTCAACAGCGTGGGGCGGAAATTCCCGATCTTCCCGGGCATGGTGGCGAAGCAAGCAGGAATGACCAGGGACCTCGGTGCTCGTTTTGCAGCTTGAGAATCCACCGTATCCCCAGGACCGAAGTCATCGGCCATTCCGACCTACGCGCCTTGCGCACAGCGTGTTCGGCGTGTTGACGGCGGTCGGCCTCGGCGACCTGCGCACCAGCCCACCCTGCGGCGCAACTATCCGCTGCTGGCGCATTTCCGCTATGGCTTCGAGGCGATCCGTCCGGAGATCCGGCAGTATTTCATCGAGGACGACCTGGCCGAAGTGCCGTTCTCGCGCGAGCAGCGCGCCCTGGTGTACCAGCGTTCGAAAGGCGTGAGCGGGCAGCAGCGGCGGCGGTGGTAATGCAGGTCAGGCGTGCAGCCAATGGCCTGACCTGGCATTGAGGTGGGGCCGCGGGTTTAGCGGGACAGGGATACACCGGCGGTGTCCTTAAGAGCCGTAATACACCCTATGTGTATAGCAGTCAAGGTACCTTTCCTTTTACCGGGTACTCTATAAAAATGGCACACTCTGCGTTAACAAGTCTTACGACCCTGACCGCCCCAACCTTTACTAATGTATATGGCCCAACCATTATACTTCCGTAGCAGCGCTCCAACAGCGCTACCGCCTCTTTTAACCTGAGGCATCGGGCCTTGAGTGCGGACGCGGACTCCAATAATGGCCGCTGGATCGCTGTTTGAGATGCTCAGTGCAGCCCTGCGATTTGAATTCGACCCTCATGTGGCCCTGACACTGCTCACGTCCGCAGCAGCATGCGCGGCAGGGGCGGGTGCGCGATATGCGGGTGATTACGGCGGCGCCGCGGAAGGGGTGGGGCTAGGGCCGCAGCAGCTGCTAGGCGGGCAGGGCAGACATCGGTGGGCAGCTGAGCTGTGCATGGTGTGAAGGATTACGCCTGGAAAGGCCGGATGAATTCTCCCAAAGCACCCTTCTGCGGTAGTGCCGACCAATATAACATCGGCCAATAATAACATACCTGACCTGGAAAACACCCAGCCACGGTACGCGCCATCAAGGCGCTGTGATCACCCCACATGACGCAACCCTGCATATCAACGTGCTGCTACTGCAAGAGGACGGTGCACTTCGACGCTGCTGTTGGCTGAATGGACCCTCAGGTGCCTATTCCGCAGGCAGCCGTCAAAGCCCTGCATCTATAAACACATTCACTTACGGCGCCATCTTGCTGACATTCGGCCATTTTATCATGGGGTTCGAAGGCGACGGCGAGGACGTCCGGCCAGCCTCAACATCTTCTGGCTCGCGCTTGCCTTCATCATCGTCGGTTCGGGCTTCCTGAAAGCCAATATCTCGGTGATCGTCGGCCAGCTCTATCCGCGCACCGACGTGCGCCGCGACGGCGCCTACACGATCTTCTACAGGCCGGGATTGAACACGCGGCTGGCGGTCGTCGACTGGACTGCTCTTGCGGCTATCTAGGCGAACAGCTGGCGGAGTCCTGCAGAGGGCGGTGCGTGGCTGCTGGGCGGTGGAGGTCGGCGGCGGCTGATGATTCCTGATGACGCTGCAGGGCTGCGCAAGGGCACAAGCGCACAGGCGCCGTTTACACAGAGGGCCAGAATGAAGCACGTAGATATGCTCATACGAAAGCCGCCTGCTTTCCCACGCACGCCTGATGCACTGAACAACCTCACGCAACCCCAGGCCGTGGGCGCCGCTGGGGCGCCCGGCCTAGTGGTGCCCCAGACCGCCACTGTGTGGGCGGCGTGCGGGCAGTCGGACTTATCCCTGCAGATCCCAGCGCGTGCGGGGCCTCGGTCGGCAAGCGCTGGGCCAAGCCCACCGTCAGCGCTCAGGCTTTGATGTGGTCCTGTCGGACGGCTCAGACGAGTGTGAGTAGGGTGCTGCCTGCCTGCCCTTCATCCAAAAAGCTGGCACGGCTGCATCACTCTGGTGTGCTTTGCGTCACGCAAATGATAAGGCGCTCGTGGCTCAGGCGGCGCTGTCGATCTCGCTCATCACCAGCTTGCCATTCTTGACCGCGAAACCCATCCGGCCTTCGACGAGGTCGAGCGCGGCATGGCCGAACACGTCGTAACGCCAGCCTTCCATCATCGCGATGCCTTCGCGCCCGCCCGCCGCCAGCGCTCGGCGCAGGCGCGCACGGTTTCTTGTCTCAGGTGCGACTGCCAAAAAGCCGCCGAAGTGAATAACTGACCTGCACAACGCATGCATTACTATACCTCAGGATCAGGTTGCCGATCCTGCGCTGGAACCTGATCTTCCCCCAGCCACATCCATGGTCCTCACGCGCTGCATTCCGCCCGTGTTTGCGGCAGTCCACGCAGCTGCCGGGCCTCCAAGCCGAGCTGCTCGGGTCGCTAGCGCGCCTCGCGCGCGCGTCCGCGGCGCTCAGGGGCGGCGACGAGGCCCAGGAGGCGCCCGACGCGATGCTGGCGGTGCTGCTGGTGGACCAGACCGTCGTGAGCAAGGTGGGGCATGCGCATGCCTCGCCGTTTTGCCAGCAACACATTGGCGGCTGTGCTGCGTGCGCATGTATGTGCCCAAGAGATGCCGCGCGCCACGGGCGTGCGGCGGAGCCGACCTCGGGCAGGACAGGCGAGCGCTATCGGCTCCCAAGACATCGGTTTGGACTACCAACGAAAGCCTTGCCGCAGCTGACCCCTTGACTCATAAAGCTGGCTGATGTGCCGCGCTCGTCGTCGCTCTGCCTCGACTCATTTGCAGACGGGCGGCAGCTACCAGAGCGCGCTCGACCTGCCGGGCGCTTGCGGCCTGGCCTACACCGACGCTCGCAGCCTGGACGAGCAGCTGCAGGCCATGCACCAGCTCGCAGACCGGCTGTTCAGGCAGTTCGAGGCGCCCAGCTGCGGCGGGTTTGGCGGCGACAGGGGCGGCGGCAAGGGCGGGGCGAGGAGGGCGAGGGCGGCGACGCCCGTCGCCGCTGCTGGGCTGCAAGCGATGCGGCTGCGGAGGGGTGGGGCCTGGCATTGTCTGGCGGCGAGAGTGACGCAGACGGCGGCCGGTGACGTGCGTGCTCGCGAGCGGCAGCCATCTTCCTCTGCACTTTTGAGGCCCTGGTGCTTAGGCCGCCAGCTTGAAACCCTGCACCACAACCGCGGCGGCTGCGCAACATGTGAAGAATCCGACTTGTGTGAACATCGTTTCAGCTGCACAGAAGCGTGCGGGCAACAGCGTTTGTCAGCTTCTTGCCAGAATCCACTTCGTTACGGCGGTAGTTTGGTGAGCGCGGCCGGTGGCGTTGCTCGCGGAACTCGATCCCGCGCCTGGGAATGGGGCAGGGTCACCAGAGCAACCGGAGCCAGGGAAGGCCAGCGCAAGGAGGAAGTCGAATAGGCGTTTCATCTGGAGCTGTTCCGCTGGATGGCAAGGCCGGGGTGCAGACCCCGTGGAGGCCGCCTATAGTCGCTGGCGCTTAATGGAACAATCTGCGGCAGACCAATTCTGCGGCAATTCGTCCGCCACTTGCATTCGTTACATCGACGCTCGACATAAGCGAGCATGGATTTCGCACTCACACACACTCACACGGCCTGCAGATCGATCCGAGTCGGGCGCGCCGTGCCCGCCCCACCACGGCCCACCGCTGACTCGGTTCGACGTCGGACTCAAACGGGGCGCCTCCTGCCCCCGCAGCTGAAGTACCGTCCAAGATCTCCTTGCCCTTGAGGGGCCGCATCAGCGCCTTGCGCCCAGATCGCCGCCCGTCGCCGATGGTGGTGTCGAACACGCGCGCGCGGATCTGCTCGAGCGTCTCCCCCGCGGTTGCGTCCTGCTGTGGCTGCTGCTGCTGCGCCTGCGTGCCCCCCGAAGGCACGCCGGCTGCCTGCCGGTGCTGCTGGTGCTGCTGCTGCTGGTGGCCGCTTGTGCTGGCGGCCTCGCTGCTGAGCAGCCGCAGGCAAAGGGCTTGGTGCGGTGACGCAGCGGCACCCGCTGCATGCTGCTGCAGCAGCACTGGCAGGGCCCTCAGCAGCAGGCCGCCAAGCCGCTGCGAGTTCCCAGGAGCGGTGCAAGCCATGCGCACTAGATGTACAAGGCCTGGCCCTTTCCTGCCGAAACATGCCAGGCGCTCCACTAGAAACCACTACAACAAAACGAAGGCCCTGGCATAAAAGCCGCTCTAGACCACTAGCCAGAGAACTGTGAGCAGTTACGATACATTGTGCGGGATTCCTGGTCACAGGTTGTCCAGTGTGTTCTTGTGGGGCGTGTGATCGAAGAGACCGCTCGGCTTGCTATGAAAGGGACCCGGGTGACAAATGTGATCTGGTCCAGCCTGCAATGCCCGTGTACTGTTGCGAAAGCCCGGCAATTGGTTCACAGACCGGCGGGAGCACGGGCTAAAGCTCCGCTCCGGTCCCAAGACTGGCGACGCCCCTACGCCGATTCCCTTAAGGAAACAACCGCCAAAAGGACGAAAAACCGGGTTTCTTTGCTAATAGTTCGCAATAACGATAAAGCCCCTCACGAGACACTCTCAAGATGGATGGACCTCCAGCCCGCAGGCTGTGGACGAGCTCAAGGCGATGCGCGCTGCCGTTGGGGGCAAGACCTCCGGTCACCGCCATCTGGATCGCGATCGAACTGAAATTGGCAAAACCACACAGTGAAAGGTGGCGATCGCAACCGCGCGCTCGACACCCGTGAACCTTGCCGAGGTCGATGAAGGCCGAAATGAAGAGCACGACCTTCTGACGTCGGGGCGTCGATTGCCCGGCGCTTGGTGCCAAGCGCCGGCCTCGGGCATCAGCCGGCGCTGCCCGCGGCGCTGCGTCACCGTGCCCGCGGCTCTGCGACCGCCGCCGTGGCCCTTGGCCCCGGCGCCAAGCAGCGCTCGTGCGGCCGGGCGCGCGCAGGCAAGGACGTGCTGCAGCGGCTGACGGCAGTGAACGTCAACCCCACCATCGGCCTGGCGGAGGCGGCGGAGCTGCTGTCACCCACCTGGGGGTTGCCCTCGTCAGGTGCACACGTGGCGCCGCGCCCTGTGCGCATGCGCATATATGTCCCGCAACCGCTCGGCCTTCTGTCGGATCGCCCAGGCTCCCAGCCGCAGCAAGCAGCCCCGCCGGCTGCTGTCCCCCGGCTTGGAACACTCCTGTGGTCGCGCCGCAGCGCGTTGGGCCCCCACGTGCCGCCAGATGGCCGCGGCCACGGTCCCCCTCTCCCCTCAGGCACAGCCCGACCCCGGTCAGCGCAGTGCTCCCCGACCCCACTCCTCACACCCCACAGCATCATCGGCTCGACCGAGGGGCTGGCATCCTACATCCTGCTGGCGGCGCACGGCACGGGCGCGGCCGAGCTGGAGCGGGACGTGGTGATGAAGGGGGCGGACTGGAGCCCCTTCCAGCTGGAGGGGCGCACCGCGCACCTGCACCTCACAGCAGAGGATGACGACCAGGTGTGGCTCTGCCGGGGGGAAGTCCAACGGGCGCGGCGCCGCGCCGGGGGCGTCGTGACCGCGCAGAAGCGCGAGGAGTAGCTGATACGCCGATCTCGATCGTCGCCTTCGGATCGGACGCGCTCGAGCAGAAGGGCGTCAATTCGCTCAGCGACCTGTTCACCGGCGGAATTCCGTCGCTCCGCATCTCGCCCTTCCTTGGCCGCGCGTCGGCCGTCTCGATCGGTATGCGCGGGCTTGTTCCCGTCGATGCGACGCAGGTCACGCGCGACCCCACCGTCGGCATCTATATCGACAGCGTTTACGTCGGCACGCTCGTGGCTCGTCCCCACGACAGTTCCACCGACGGAAAGTTCGTCTCGATCGGGTCGATCGAACCGCAATTCTATGCGCTGCTTCGCGAGAAGACCGGGCTGACCGATGATGCCGACTTCGACGCGCAGATGCGATCCGTCGAAATGGGGCTGCTGAAGGAAAAGCTCACCGCGTGTCAAGCACGAAGCGCACGCTCGCGACGAATGGTGCGCGATCATGGAAATGACCGTGCAGCACCACGCCCCACAGCAATTGGACCAGCGGCCTGCAGCCGCAGCTGCGCGGCTGAGGCAGCGTTCGCAGCTGTATGCAGGCATGCACGCGCTGCCGGAGCCACAGATGCCGCCGCGGCACGCCGCATGGCTTCGGCAGTGGACCGCCGTGCTCTTGAGTGCGGAGAACAAGCGCCACTTCTGGATCCCGGAGGGCTTCGCGCACGGTTTCGTGGTGCTGAGCGAGCGTGCGCTGTTCACCTACTTGTGTACCGCGACATACGATCCTTCGGCCGATGCCAACATCCGCTGGGATGATGCCGGCCTCGCGAACGACCGGTCGCCCGCCACACCAGCGCGCCGTGAACAGGACGCTGCTGTGCTTGTGGGCGTGCACGCGTCGCCATCCTCGGGTTCCCAAGCGCGAGAGGTGCCTTGTCACCTATTTGTTGTCTTGACTGAACTGGTGAACCTGCTTTTTGGGGTTGCATGTGGGTTGATGTGTCTGGCCGCATGCGCTTCCCTCAGCTTGCGCAACGAGCTCAAAGGTGTCCCACCTGTGCCACCTGGTGCGTGTGCTGGACGGCACCAGCGACTACCTGGCACTGGTGGCGCTGCTGCTGCAGGTGTGTGTGTGTGCGTGTGTGTGTGTGCGTGTGTGTGTGGGCACATGTGAGTGTGCCTGCATGCTTCTGCGTATGACGTGTGCGTGAATGTGTGAGTGTGTGTAAGCACGCATGTGCTTGCTTATGTGTGTGTGTGTGTTGTGTGTATGTGTGTTGAAAAGGACCACTTTGTTGGCGCTGAGCGTGTTGGTGGGCATGTGTGGGTGGGCCTCCGGTGCTCAGAATGCAATCATGCGTGCATGGATAAGCAGGGCAACCTTGAACGATTTTTTCTCGTCTATTCAGATCGGGACGTCATGGCACCCTTGGTTTAGGGTTAAACAACAGCGCTGGTTGCTAGTTGTTCTTCGTTCCACTTGTGTCGGTCCGCTGTCGCGCTGACGGGCGGTCAGGGACGGCACTGGTGGCGCAAGGGCCCAATGGCTGACTCAGACCGTCACGGACACAGCCAGAGGGCACTTGACCCGGTAGCAGGCGGCTGTCCAGCTGCACCAAGCGCACTGGCCCTCGCGGGGGCGCAGGGTTTCGATGCCTAGCAGGGCTGGCTGTGACGTGTCGCTGGTAGGCGCCGCTACTGCCCACGGCAGATTACATGCTGCGTCGCCTCTGTCTGCCCTGCCTCTTGTGTAGCCTTGCGGCCCCTGCCGCAGCACAGGATCCGCCGAACAAGCTTTCATCGATTATCACACAGCGCGCGCCATCGACGCGCAATGCCACACATGCACACATGCCGCACTCAAACATGCGAGCACGCTCAATACACCAAGCTCTGGCTGGCCTATCCCCTCTGGTTTACCCGCCTTCTGATGGAGGCATGACAGTCAAATGTATGCAAGCCGCCGCTTGCAGCTGACAACTTTCAATCCTGTGACCAACCCGCCCAACCCGACCAGGGGGCCCACCGCATGCTGCTGAAGACCACCAACATCAAGATGGGCGTGCGCCTCGGACTCCTCAACCAGGACCAGTCCAAGGCGCTGATCTTCGAGGTCGACCCCTCCAGATGCGGGTGGGGGGGGTCGCGCGTCCGGGCTTTCCCGCTACCATGGACAGGGGCCACGCTCGGGCTCAGGCCATTGCCCTTCGACTTCACTCTCCCACTTTCTCGGGCATTCTCTGCAGCCCGTCCGAGCCCGCAGCCGGGCCGAGTCGCAGTCGGCCGATGCCCTCCTTGCAGCTCGAGATGGCTGCGCATCCCAAACGAATTCCCACAGTGGGAGCTGTTCGACGGCTATTCTCAACCATCCATGCGCAGATCACCCCTGTCCTCCCCCCC
>NNCB01000454.1:0-17541 GCA_002317545.1 Scenedesmus quadricauda | reverse complement strand
TCTTGCGGCTGCGCCGCGGCGCCGTGGTCGGCGGTGGTGAGGAGTCACACGGGCTCAGCCAGGCAGGCCGGGCGGCGAGCAATAGGTCCAGCGCCCGCACCCTGGCCGCGAGGTCCTCTCCATCCACCAGCAGCTGGGCGGCCACCCACCTGGCGGGGGACGGGCGGGCCGAATATGCCGCCCGACCTTGCGCCAACCGGCAAAGGCGAGGCGGATTTCGGGATAGGAGGGGCAGGGGACCGAGCGCTCGGCGAGACGCGCCACCTCTGCCCGCCGGCGCAGCCATTGCCAATCGTCGCCTGCAATGTGCGGACGACGCCGTTGCCTGCGGCTCCCAGCGGGCGCGCGGTCGATCCGGCGCCGGGATCATGTCGGTTCGTCGAAGACCCGGCAGGTGGATCGGGCGTGACGCGAAGCATATCCCTTGACACCGCCACTGGCCGCCGGCCGTTTGCAGCGAAGACGGCCGCCGCTTCAGTCATTGGCATTGAACCTCATTCGCAGACGCGGCCCAGGTTGGTGCTGCCTCCACCATGTTCCGCTCACCCTGTTATGTTGTGCTGCACAAACGAGCAGAGCAGTGAACGCCCGCGTTCATCACCGCCTGGACCGGGCAGGGCAGCCGTCCGCCAGAGCTCGCCGCCACTCGCTTGCGCAGAGCTGCAAAGTACGCAGCCGCCGCCCCGTCCGCCTGGCTGTCGTCCCGCCGCCGGTGCCGCGGAGCACAGCTTGCTCCGCTGCTGCGGCCGAACTGTCATCTCTGAAGACGCTCTCCAGTCAACGCGCCTGCAGCTTTGGAACAAAGGTGGTCAGGCCTCGGAAAGCGGCGGCGCGCGCCATATTCGTCGAACCGCGGCATGTTGATGCGCGCGAAATAGAAACTCGACACCATTTCCGCCAGATCGGGGTCCGGCGGGAAATAGTGCAGTTCGAACGGCGCGCTGCCGTCCACGCCCCCAGGCGAGGAAGAAATATCCGACATGAAGACCCAGACCTTTGGCAACCGTGATCCGGCCGCCTTATTTTCTGGGTCAAATCATTTGCGTTTCGCGCCCGCGCGTCAAGCGGCAATCGTCAATTTGCTTAACCGTTACTGGGGCTCGCGATCATAATCGGCGTGCCAGCGGTGGCTTCAAGCACCAAGACATGCGAAACCGACCTGTTCGGCGAACAGGCGGTGCTCCGGGGCTCAGCACCTGCCCCCTAGCGCAGGTTTCGAAACCTTGGTCGAGGCGGGCTACGCCCCCGAAATGGCCTATTTCGAATGCCTCCACGAAACCACATCATTGTCGACCTGCTATTATGCAAGCTGCACGAATGGGCCAAGCAGGCGCGTTCTCATCAGCTGAGGTCCTGCAGCGGTGCAACATCCGGTTGAGCAACAGCTGCAGCAGCAGCAGCAGCAGCACCAGCACCAGCATCGGCCTGCCGAGCCTGCCTGTCCAGCCGCGTGTGCGCATGCTGCTTCAGCAAACCAGCATGAAGTGAACGCGACGCCACCATGCAGCTCATCACGACGCCGTCATTCGCGCTGCGATATGAAAGCGGCAGTGGGGGCGGCGGTACCCGCCCTTCCAAAGTGCGTCGCGGTGGTGGATCCCCGGGCGTGCAGGCACGCGCAGACGGCTGGCTGGCGGTGCACCGGCGGCGCTGATCCTCCTGAGGCAGGAGCCACACAACAGCAGCACACAACAGCGCATCAACGCACGATCAATGTCATTGCGTCCCCCCCCCTGGAATGATGACGTTGCAGCATCGAAACAAACCGGTCGAACAACGGCGACACATCCCGTGGGCCCGGCGAGGCCTCGGGGTGTCCCTGGAACGAGAATGCGGGGGCGTCGGTCAGTTCGATGCCCTGGTTGGTGCCGTCGAACAGCAGCAGCGGCACCAGCAGCAGCAGCAGCAGCAGCAGCAGCAGCCCCTGCAGGGCGCCGTGGGTGGCGCGGAGGGCGAGCGGCGGGCGCTTGACAGGCAGCTGGCGTGGGCGCGGCAGGTGGCAGCAGCGGGGGAGCTGACGCAGCAGCTCTGCTACTCAGACGGTCCCGTGCGCCCATGCGCAAGCGATGGTGAGCTGGCTGGGCGGATTGCCGTATGGATCGCAAGATTGCAAATTACAGAACGCAGAGAGCGAAGTGTACTGGCCGATGCACGCCGGCAGCGCGCGCTGGCCCTACCCCACGCCACTCCGCCCCAGTCCGCCCCGCCCAGCCCCTGCCATTGCACCCCCGCAGGGACACCTGCAGGCCCATCTTGCTCAGGGCGTGCCATAAACACGAAATGCCACACTGGCATTTACAATTGGCCCGCCTGCGCAGACAGGCACATCATGCACTTGAGGCTGGATCATTTGTGATTGCACGAAACGTAACGGCAGTGCATCCAAATGAATCAAATGCGACGCTTGCAGGGGACGCTGTCGGTAGTTGGCACCATATTCCTCGACCGCAGCGTACACCGCACGCGCATCAAACGCAAGTGACGCCGCAGATTGAAGGGTTCGGTGCGACGAAGCGCAGCTGATTGCCGCCGCCGACAAAATCCTGATAATATCGTCCCCGAATACATTATAGATTGCAGCGCATACGGCCGCCGCCATTGTGTTGCCTCCGGAGCGTCTCGCGGCAGGCAGCCCTGCGCGTATCGCGCATGTCCTCGAACGCCTTGATCCGCTGTGGCCCCCTCGTGTGACGCCTGGAATTGCCGCCACAGCGGGCGTGCGCGGCGCGCGCTATCACCATGATCGCCATGCCCAGTGCCGCCACCCAGGCGGTCATGGCGCTGAATACCGACCCCAGGGTGCCGGTGTACACTGCATACACGTCATCCAGGTTCTGCGATGACAGACGAGTGACGTCATCGTCAGATTTGGCCCGGTCGTTAATAGCTTCCTGCTGCAAAAAGCTGGCGGGGGACTAAGCTGTTGCAAGGCATGGTCAATTGCAGCGCGATGCCCGTACCTCACCAAATCTGCAACAGCAGGCCGGAGTGCCAACTTCAAGCCTAGAATAGAGCGGATTGCCACTGGCAAACCAGCTGTGCAAGGCATCCGCACACACACCTGCTGGCGGATGCCAAGGAAAGACGCGTCAGCGTCTGCTTCACGATGGAGTTGAAGCTGCTGAGTAGCTGCATGTCTGCGTGTCGACGCCGCCGAAGCATGAGTAGGCGTGCACCGTCGTTGGCATCAACACCAGCGACCCCGCGCCGTCGGCGCTGCCGCCGGAGATGCGCGGTACATGCGATTTATGCACTGCGCGGTCTGCGCCGTCTGGTGGATGTGCACCCAGATGGCCGCATCACCCGTTTCGGTCGCGAGGCGCCAGGTGCCGTCCGATGCCGCGCTCCGAAGGGGGTCGCCCTTGTTCAAACCTGTGAGGGCAATAACCGGTGGTCGCAGGAAAGGACAAGCGTGTTGAAACAACAAGAACACTTAGCTTGCACCGCCCGTTGGTGTGAGCGGCCATTGATGGACGTGGTGACGCACAACCAGCGCGCGTGAGTGTGGCGCGAACTGCGACACAGCAGCACGTTGCAGCGCAGGAGTTCGGCGCGGCACTGTCAGTGCTCGGATTCCGTCGAGCGCGGCCGAGCGCCAAGCCTGCCGCATCCTCGCCCGACCCCACCCCCAGCTGCGTGCGATGGCCGACGAAGGCGTGCGCCAGCGTCGCGTCCACATCCTCGAGCTGAAAGGCAGCGCGTAGAAGGACGATACTTCCTGCCGCCGCCGCCGCGCGACACCAGATACGTCCCCATTTGGGCCATACGAGACACGTTGCACGTAGTGATGGCGTCAGGGTCGCTTATGGTGCGATCTTTCAAGTTCCTGCTCTGACTAGCCGGTGATTTGCTCCAGCATCGCCGGCTCGTGTCGGGGCGGGCGGAAAAAGCCGGCACGATGGCCCGCCAGGTAGCATCTTCGGATTTAAAAAGCGCGAGGCACAGTGGGTTTCACCAGATGGGTCGCAGTGCCAGCGGTACATGGGAGATACGCAGGTACGCGTAACGGACAGATTTTGAACACACATTGTTCGTTCACACATGCGAGCTAGTCAGGCGCAGGGTGGGCATGCACGCACGCACGTGAAAGCATGCACGCACACTCACACACCTACATGCACGCAAACACACACACACACACACATGTGAGCAGCGTGCGCTCGTGCAAGATGAGCCCGGCACGTGCACGTGTGCAGATATGCATAGTGCACTCACCGCTACATTGTCATCATGAATGCAGAGGATAGCGCTTGAAGATATAACTGACGTATTGACTGAAGATCTCACCTGGTGCACGCCCCACATCCACCATTGCGTTAGAAGGCCGAACTCAGTCAACAGGTCGCAGACAGCTTCTTCGCGTTGAGAATGTGCCTTTGCGGCCCGCAGTACAGGCCCAGCGGTGCTGAGCTGGCGGGGTTGCGAGGACTCCGGTAGCCGTTGATGCACATCGCCGCGGATGCAGATGGGCCACCAGCCGCAGTGTGGTGTATCGACCAGCTCGTCAAGCTGCGAATAGGAAAGCGGAATACATGTGAAAACCCATGCTTTTTGCCAAACACGGCCCACGACCTACAATTGCCCGCTAGTACGTTTGGCAGGACATGTCGTGCCCTGGCGAAGTCGAAGTTCCCGCACGCGCACCTGCGGCGCACCCAGCACCATGAGGGGCTGATAAATGCGTGATCGATGGCACCCCAGATGCCCTGTCGATTGATACCGAATTGGTCCATTTTGGTAAACGAACCACGGTTAGATCATCAAAGGTATGGGACAAATGTGGGGGCAAGAAAGTGGTTTGGCGAAATAGATCCATAAAGTTCAATTGATCGTCGACTGGTCACACGCACCAGCCGCGGCGTCCACCTCAGCCATTTCACGCAGCCGCTGCGCCAGGGCGGAAGCGAGCTCGAACCGGCCCGGCGGGTGTCGCATCCGGCCCCTGTGCAGCCGTCGCGAGCATCATCTGTTGCGGTGGTGGCGTGACGTCCTTTGCCATGGCACGACGCCAGGAAGACCGACCACGAGAGGACGCTTGGCATTTGAAAAAATGCCGAGCACTCCCAGCGCAATCAAGAGCAGCACGCATATTGAGGCGTAGTCGCGAGCGAACAGCCAATGCCGATTGAGGTGCTGAACAGCCGCGGTTTCCTCCTGGAAAATGCGATAGCCAAAGTGAGTCAGTGACTGGCCAGCCTGGCGACTGGGACTGAGTGCAGAGAACTTAATGTTCTCAATGGCGCTTGTGCTGGGCCCAGTCAGTTATTAATTAATTCCGGGTCAATTTTTACAATCTTGCTCTTTCCGGGCAATGCTTTTGGATTGTGCGATGTGGTATTTCAATAATTGCCCGGTAAAGAGTTCAAGGTCTGCAAAGTGATGATAGAAAGAAGATTTGCTTTTACCTACTATCTTTGCAAGCGGTTCAATTTTGAGCAAGACAATGCCAGGTTTCTTTTATTTCACTCATTCGTTCTGCGGTATTGCGGTATTGTTGCCATTCCGTCCATCACATTCCCTTGACCTGGTTACTGTAGCCATTCAGAATAATGCGCCTTCTTATACCGACAAGATCTCCCATCAGATAACTTCGGCAAGACAATCCAGTTCGGACAAGTCGACGCGCAAGAGTAGCTGGATCCATTCGTGCCGCCACCAGTCTTTTTACCACGCGCAGCGATTTGCAGAATATCCAAACAAGCTCAGACTTTGTTGCAAAGATACGTCTAGGAAGTCAAACGTCTGCAGTATCAATGCAACTTGCACATAAATAATCACGGAAACTTGAGTCAATGTTTTCCAGATGTGTATACATAGCCATCAGCTCAAACTGCCTATATCATTGCTGAAGTTTCCGACAGCCCGCCTGGACCTGGTGAGAAGGTGTCTTTCAATCGCTTCATTGCCGGAAAGATGTGTATAGTTCAGTCCCATGCGGAGGGATACATATGGGTTAACATAGTACCAAAAACGCCTGACAAGGTACATGATCACTTACTTGCACTATTTTGTCCAGGTCAAGTCTGACAACAACCCACAGGGATTTAACATCGAAAAGTGCGTGTTGTGGGTACAGGGATATCGAAGCCATAACCAAAAGTGGCCCTGCAGCTTTGCGCCATTCGCCCAAGCATGGTAAATCCTCACCGGATGCTGTCGTATGGACCGGGCTGTCGTACAGCAGGAAGCACTCCAGCCGAGGCAGCTATATTCGGCGGGCTATTTCCACAGGAGTGAGCAGTTCCATATCCTAGGACGCGCATCGACAGCAGCGTTCGGCAGCGCCCTCTTCGGTGGTGCATCGTCGGCGATATATTCTGCCGGTGCGATTGCGTGTCAGGGGTGCGATTGCGTGGTGTCAGGCAATTTTGGACTGTCAGTCCGCCATATTTGAATTTCGACCAATTGCCGAGTGGGCCGGTCGTTTGGGCATAATCCGCACTGCATCGGGAAATCATACGGAAATACTATGCGGCCGCGCTTTTCCGGCTCTCGAATTCAAACGCCGGCCTCTCCTATTTGACGGTCCGCAGACGACTCGCCCCACGTCCCGTGGGCGGCGTCTTGCTGGAGCAAAACCATGCAGGATCTTCTCTGGATCGGCATCATCCTCGGTCTCCTCGCCGCAAGCCTTGGCTATGCGCGCCTGTGCGACGACGCGTGACGAGATGGGGGTCTTTCCCAGCTGAACAACCACATGATGGCGTCTCCGCCCCGCTAGTTGAGGGTATTGAGGGCAAAGAAGACCATGAGTGTGTGGTTCATGGGATGCAAGCGAACGAAGCTTTGCTTTGCTGAGCGCTGCAATAGCGCTTCCTGAACGAAGGGTTCAACGCATGATCAACATCATGCGCGCGATCGCTGCTAGAGCCCTGGGTGCACAGAGAGAGGGCGCTGGGTCGATGCACCCAAAGGGGACCACGGGCAGGCGGCCTGACCGGGTGCGCTGTGCGAGGGCCACCAAGCTCGTTGCGCCCACTGAGGGTCCGCGAAGGGACAGCGCTCACCGCATATGCTGCACTGCGAGGGACCGCAGCTTCAGTGATGCTCCTGCGTGTCATATAGCTGCTGGCTCACCGACCGAATGAATTCCGTGCCACCGCGTCTCCGACCAGCCACGGTACGCCCGGACATCGTCATGCGCAGCCCGGACTTCATGTCCTTGAAGTGACGATACCCCATCTTGCGCGCGAACCGGCCGACCGTGATCGAACTCACTTCCAGCTTTTCGGCGACCGGAAGGTGCGGCCGTCTCGAACGCATCCGCCCCGGTTTGTGAGGATGAAGGCTGGCAATGCGGCGTTCGGATGCGGCTGAAGCTCTCCTGCTACTGCTGCTGCTGCTGCTGCAGCTGCTGCTGCTGCTGCTGCTGCTGCTGCTGCTGCTGCTGCACAGCCGCCGAATCTGCCGGTCCCCACACCTGGCTCGCCGGCCGTGAAGCCGCCAGTGTCGACGCCTGCAGAAGTGCAAGCCGCTGGAGGTCACCGGCGGACCCCGCACAGCTGCCGCGCCAAGCGCGGCGACAGCAGCGAAGGCATCCGCCTGAAGCTTGACATGCTCCCAGACTGCGACCGAGGCCTGCGCCGGCGACCGCGCCGCTGCGGGGCGTGCCGCAAGGCAACTCCAGCGCGGCTGAAGCTGCCGCCGCAGACGGCGATGCGGCCCCACCGGGCTGGCCTGGCGGGCTGTGCTGTCTCGATGGGATGGTCACGCTGAAGCTGCTCATGAAGTGATCATTGCGTCTCCAGGCGCTCCTGCACATAGGGCGTGTGGCGCGGAACGGCACCCGGGCGAGCGACACATCAACCGACCGATGGTCCGCAGATACCAGGGCGTTCCTGAATATTGCTCCGGCCTGACGACACGCAAAGTCCCGGAACCCGCTGGTGCACGACACGCACCACGACGCGGCTTTGGTCCAGCACTCTCGCCGCAGGCGGCCGGCGTCACGCAGCGCCCCCCCGGTGGCAGCGGAAGGTCATGGCGCTCGAAGCCGCCGCAGCCGGTGACAGGGGCGGAGGGCCGATGCACGTGGCGAACATTGCTGCGAGCTGTTCCGACAGGAGTGACTCTTGTGCTGGTGATCCGGCACTAGAAAAGCGCAAGCACGGGTGGTTGGCGCTGCTGCAGCAGAGGGTGTAGCAGCTGGTGCAGTGGATGCTAGAGCAGCATGCGTGTAGGGGTGCCGCCACAGTCGAAATCTAGCATTTCTGCTCCTCGGCGTCAATTGTGGGTGAGAGCGGCCACGGCGAAAACCCGCGTCGGAGGAAAATGGTGCGACCAATAACGCCATCTGCGGGTTCGACCTTACGGACGTTTCTGGTGATCCTTCTGCGAGGTCTCCATCCACGATGGTGGTACCGTTCAAAATGACCTATTTTGTGTTCCATGTGACAATTACTTACAAACTGCAGCCTGGACTGCAGTCGCCAGGACTGCTTGTGGAATGCCACTGCGTCTCGGCCACGTAGGTGTGGTGGGCACCATACACCGAGCCGTGGTACTGGTTTCTCCAGCCGGTTGCAGGTGGGCATCAGCGGATTGCTGTGTCGTCCCCGCCCTTCGGAGCACACGGCGATGCTACAAGACAATCAACTGTTCAACCCTGTCTGATCAGCGCAGGTACACGCTAAACGTGTGCTCGGTAGTATATCAAATTGATAGATATAATTACAGTGAATGTCCCAGGGGCAGATATATACTTTGTTGTTTAAGGCGACCATTCCCTCGGTGTTGGGATAAGGTACGTTTATTTCTTTGGTGATTTGGTTTGTATTCAGGTCTATTACTTGAAGTTTAGATCGGTACATGCTGCTAACCAGCGCTTTATTGTTTCCTATGAGGCATAGGTAGCGGTTGTGCGCAATGCTGCCAGTGATGACGATGCGATCCTCGACATGGCCATGCACCAATCCGGTGAAAGCAAAGGTGCCAAGGTGATTGACCCCGAATTGCAGCTCGAAACCCTGTTTGGTCAACGTCTTCGGCGGAATCATCACCCCGGCGTTATATGACCAGCACGTCGATCAGTGCAAGGCTGCGAGCAGCACTGCGCCCCGCTCGTGCTGCTATCGTTGCAACGGCGTCCTGCCCCCTCCCAGAGCCAAGTCTTCGCAGAGCAGCTCGACATCCTTCATACACGGTCTATAATCGCTACGCAAAACGCTCTATATACTCCGTCCCGTTGCTGGGCCATTCATGAAATCGCCCTTTTGGCGACGCGGCTACATAAACGAGGATACGCATCAACTGTCTTGGTTTTGAAGCACCAACGAAAAGCGGCTCCCTGACGGGCTGCACCTCCAGATGATCAACCAGGGAGGCTGCCACGGCCATCTTCAACGTGGGCAGCTGGGCCTGAACGACTATAAAGCGACTTTACCTATGGCAATATCGACCGCACGCGCGCCAAGGGTGTCGAAGCCACGCTGGCGCTGCGTCCCGTCGTGCGCTGAACGTCACTGATTCGTACAGCTATATCGAGCGCGCGTCGGTGCGGTGCCGCACGGCTGCCGACCAGGTCTCGCACCGGCGCGACCGTCACGGATGCACCGCTCAGGCATTTGGCCGGTCACCAAAATCGGAATGGACGCAAGAGCTGCGGCTCGCGTCGAACGGCGGCGACTTTATCGAATGGCTGGTCGGTGGATATTACACGCATGAAAAGGCTAAAATTTTTCAGAATCTAAAGAGTGCCGTACCCGGCACGCCGGGCGTGCTGACTCCGATCGACCTGCCCTATGAACTCGCGGTGTTCAATCTCGCCTCGCGCTATGAGGGAGGCGATGTCGGACGACGACGGCCGCCTGCTGCCGGTCGCGCGCGTGGTGCAGGTCGGGGACCTTGGGGGCTAGAAGCCTTCGCCGTCGGCGCGGTAGGCGAGAAGGTCGTGGACCTCGAGCGGCTCGGCCCATTTCGCGCCCTCGGGCTTGTTTTTCGGTGCCGAACCGAAGCTGGGGCCGTCGTCCTTGACGAGCATCGTGTAGGCGATCGAGCGGCCGTCAGGCGACCAGGCGAGGCTCGACGGCGCTCGTTCGCGAGGTTCTCGCCGATGACGGTGCATGCTGCCTCCGTCTCGGCGCAGGCACGCGGCTTGCACCGGCAGCTGGCGCGCTTGTTCTCGAACACGTGGTCCAGGCACGCCTGGTTGCAGGCGATGCAGGTATTGATGGACTCGGGCTTGCCGGCCAACGCCTTTCGCACCCATAGCGGATCAGCCAGCAGTGGCCGCGCCATCGACACCATGTCGGCCTTCGCTGGCGAGGACTTGCGCGGCGCCCTGCCAGCAGTGCATGCCCTCGGCTCGACACGTTGGGCAAATGCGGTTCAGTTCGGCCACCACCGCATCGGTCATGTCGACATTGTTTTCACGCGCGAGCACGGCGTCGGGGTTGAGCAGCAGGTCGATCGTTTTTCGCGGTCATTGCCGCCTTGATCGCCTCGTTCATGCGGACGCTGATCTGTCTCAATAGACGTGGAAGGTCAGTAAGGTCTTGCAAAAAGGATCATCCGTTACCCGGATGGCAACAGAACCGTCTTCGGGCAGCGCATTAGCTGCGATACCAGCCTGCCGGTAAATAAGGGGGGCGCAGTGGCCAGCACCCTTTCAGCTGTTTCCTCTTCAGCGGGCCCTTCTGCAGCGACAGCTCGAGCAGCAAACCTGCTGGCGGCGACGACGGGGATGCGTGGCCATTGGTGCGACGCCCTCCACCTGCTCGCCGCGCCTGTCCCTGTGCAAAGGGTTCGGAGCTGGGCCCTGCGCTGCTGGTGGGCCTGTCAACCGTGCGCTTCCGCAGCAACACGTTCAGCGTGCACGAGGTGTACGTTGACGCGGCAGGTTGCCTGGTTCGAGGCGCTGCTGGCGGCGCACCCGGGGCGGCCGGTCGTGGTGTTCACGCACGCGCCGCCGATTGGCAGCGGGCTCAAGGTGGTGCAGAACGTGCATGTGAAGACCAGGTCAGCCCGCAGCGGGTTGAATTGGGCGGAAGGCGGAGGGAAGCCTGGTTGCATTGGAGTCGCGTGTTGGTCGACGGCGGTGGGCTGGCCAGCAGCTGGATGATGCGCATTTCGGCGATGCCTGCGCGTGTGGGAGGCCGCCACTTGCTGCGATGAGCCCGCTAACAGCGCACGGGTCGCGCTTCCCTGCCATCCCTCCCCGCCGGCCAGGTGTGCGTGGCTCATCCACGTGACCGCCCGGCCAGGTTCATCCGCTGGTGGAGCGCTCCCCAACGTCCGGCTGTGGTTCAGCGGCCACTTCACGGCCATTATAATCCGCAGGCGCTGCAAAGGTTTGTGCGGGCGCTTCAGCTCGCCCGTTGGGGCATTCCTGCGAAGGCTTCGACCTTCAGGCTGTCGTGGCTGCGACGCATGCCGCGCTTCGAGGGCGAGGTTTTTCGCTGGGCTTGCGCATGCTCGTCCCTGATTTCTCAACTCAGTGTTCTCGATCGGGCTGCACGCAACAGCTTCAGCCGCTGTACGGCCATGACGTGCGCCGCACGAGAGGGCGGACAGCTATTCCTCGATTCGGCAGCAGGTCCGTGGCCGCCACGAGCGGTCGTCTCCCCGGGTTCCGAATCTTATGCAGCACGCAGACCCCCCTCCCAAAGAAAACACGAATCACACAAACTCCGCTCCTCACATGCAAGACACTCGCGCCATTCATGCACCGTGCACGCATGCACGGCGAACAAATGCCCACCACACGCAGCATCACCTCTGTCGCCAGCTGCGCCTTCGTCCAGACCGGCGTCATCGGCGAGTGCAACCGCGACGGCTTCCGCCAGTCGCGCCTGCTGCGCGTCACCACCGACGGCTACGAGGTGTGCACCGTCGACCACGGCGCCGGCGGCAGCGTGCGGCTCGATCTCAGGCAGCTCTGGGACGACACGACGACGCCCAGGCCGATGACATCTGCGATGAGATTGTGTGCGACCCTGACGCGGGCTGGCTGTGCAGCCAGCTGGACTGCGGCCTCAGCAGCAGCTTGGAGGAGCCGCGGCTGTCGGTGCCGGCCGCGACGACGTGGTTCGCGGCCGGCGCTGAGGTCGCTGCTGGCGTCGCCCATGAACTCCTCGGGGGTGACAACTTCGACACGCGGCACCCGTTGGGCTGGTGGCAGACGCGTCGGTACGACTACTGACGGTACACTGCCGCTGCTTTTGAGGAACGGAGGGAGAGAGGGCGCACCTCAACAGACGACAGGAGGCCGCTGACTTTCTTGTCCCTGTCACGGGGTGATTCTCGCCTGCAGAGCCCGCCCCGCTAAACACCGCAGCTCGTGTCATGCGTCCCGCTCAGGCAAGGAGGTGGCGCTCGTTGCGGCGGGCGGCGCGGCGCCGGCTGCCGATGTCGGCTCCGACGTTGAGGCAGTGCTGCTGCGGGCCGGGAGAGTGGCGAGGTGTCGCGGCTCGAGCGCAATGAGTGGGGCAGCTTCTACCGCGTGTTCCAGCCCAACAAGTGGGCGGCCAAGCAGCGGGAGGCGCGGGAGCGGGCGCTCGCCGGGGCGGCAGCCGCGGCCGGCGCAGATGATTATTTGCGGCTGGCGGTGATGGCAAGCCCCGAGACCTGACGCAGGAACTGATCGCAAAGCTCCTCAAGCATGAAGGCGACCAATTCGCCTCGCCCGAGGCCTATATATTCCAGATGGCGTCCAACCTGCTCGCCGACCGGTCGCGGCGGATGAAGGTGCGCGCGCAGTACCGCGAACTGCTCGGCCGCAGCGAAGAGGCCGGAATCGTCTCGTTGACTATGTGGAGAAGCGCTGGTCACCTGCAGCAAAATGCGAAGCTTTGATCTGTTGGACGACGCAGTGCCGTGCTTGCGTCACGCATGCGCACTTTGCAATGATCTCTGGAGCTGAGCAGCTATTGGCTGCATATCTCCTCGCCCCGGCACGACCGCTCCGACCCGGCACGAGCAAAGCAGCCTTTGTATTTGTACCATCCTGGGCGTTGTATCTGCGGTGACTGGCTTCCAGCATTTTTCCGACTTGGTCTGCAACAGCTCGTCCTGATCTCTCTGCGCGTCAGCCCCGGCAGCAGCAGCCCGGTGTTTTATTTCATGAGCATGATCTTGTAAGCAGCTTCGTGGTCGCACCAGATAAGGAAAGCGCGGTCGGACAATAGCCGGGCCCGGTGGAACCAAATTAATGGCAGCATACAGGGATAACCCATGTGAATACTTTGGCCGAGGTCGCCAAACGCCGCTTCATATCTGCCTGCGCCTGCTCAATCCCGGCGCGTGGTAGCCCAGGCGACGTCGTTACCCTGTTGGGCTAGAGACCCCTACCGCGATCGCGGGGCAGCGAACAGGGGCAGCGCAAGGAGGCGCCGGGAGTGCGGCGGCGGATGCGGGGCCCCTGGAGCGCGGCGAGCACTGCGTGCGGCGGCATTGGGCAGCCGCTTCAGCGGCACAGCGACAGCCGCAGCGGGGGCCGCTCCCATGCGGCTTGGATGCCAGGATGCCAGCACATGGCCAGACTCACGGGTAGAACAAGGGGAGCGGACCAAGACGCGGCGCGAGAAGATCGGCTTCGTCTATCAGTTCCATCATTGGCTGCCCGATTTCCGCGCATGCGTTTGCGGAGAAGCTTATTGAAGACGGTCGTCGACCAAATGATGGCGAAAAGGAAGGTGCGGTTTGCCTGTTGGACAGCTGATCTAGTCAATGTGTGGCGGCCCCATACTTACCTTCCCCTTGCAACGCACAAACCCGTGTCCCTGGGACGCAGCGGCGGCATCGGCAGCAACGGCGCCCGCCGCCACGACGGCGGCGGCAGCGCCTGCAGCAGCAGCGGCGGCAGCCTCGGAGCGCTTGCTGCGACACTGTCAGGGCTGGGCGTGCAGCTAGAGCGCCCGCAGCCAGACGCGCTCAAGCCGTCGGTCGCCGACATCGCTGCCGGCATCAACCGGACGGTGAACGCGCTCGCGCGCATCGCGACGCGGCTCGGCGACGACCGCGCGGGGGGCGAGGCAACGCAGCAACAGCAGCAGCTGCTCGAGCAGGGGCCGGCCGCGGAGGCGGCCGGCTGGAGGCAGCAGGCGGCGACGAGGGGCAGCAGCCTCGGAGCCCGCCGCGGCGGCGGCTTTGGCAGCCGGCGCAGCAGCAGTCTGACGTGCGGCCGGCGGGGAGCTGGCCGGGCGAACCGACAATCTCGAACGATCCATTGAAGGTGCGTCACCGCAGAGCGGCATGAAATTCCTGTCCGCAGGTGCGCAGGCACAACGTGGCGACGGTCGACGCCGGATGGCGCTCGCCTCCATGTCGCGCGCAGCGCGAATCCCACGCGCAGCAGCAGCTGCTACGCCACGAGATGGAGATGCGAACAACACCGTGCTGCGCGCCCGCCGCTCGGGGCGGCACGTTGCGCAGCTGCAGCAGCGGCGCCCCCGACGCGGCGAGGGCGGACGCGGACGGAGGCGCGGGGGCGGGGCCGAAGGCGGCGTCGCGCATGGAGTCCCTTCGGAACTCCACGGCATCGTCGGCGGCGATGCTGCAGCTGAGGGGCTCGGCCGCCGAGGCGGGCGTCCCGCTGGCCGCGCTTGCGCGGCTGCAGCCCCAGCAGCCGCCGCCGCAAGGCAGCCCCCGCCAGCAGGCGGCCTGCAGCCAGCTGGTGCAGGAAGCCAAGGCGCAGCTGCAGCAGCTCAGGCGGAGAACCGGCAGCTGAGGGGCCACCTCGGCCAGGCCGAGCACAGCGTGTCGGACCTGAGGCAGCAGCTGGTCAACTTGCAGCTGGCGATCGACCGGACGGGCGGCGTCGACGCCGGGCAGCTGCTGCTGCAGACCAGAAGCTGCAGCGCGCCCTCCATGCGAAGGAGCAGGCCGTCGCGGCCGCGCACGCCGCGCTCGTCGCCCAGTCCGCGACGAGCGCCGACGCGCGCGTGGCGGCGCTGCAGGGGCGGCTGCGCGACGCGCAGGCGCAGCTGCACGCGCGCGACGCGGCGCTCTCCGAGCAGAGGTGGAGCTGCGGGCGCTCAGGCGGCGGCGGCACGAAGAGCCGCATCGGCGGCGGCGGCGCGGGCAGGGGGATGCTGGCGCGCTGATGGCGGCGACAACAGTGGCCGGGAGAATGGAGCAGCGACGCCCGTCTCGATGCTGTCGTCTCTGGATCAGAGCAGCAGCGACGATGCGGCTGAGGAGCAGCAGGCCGGGGGCCCAGACCTGCGCCAGCGGCGCCATGAGTGCAGTGGCAGCAATGACGGCGCTGATGCGGCCACGGCGGCGGCGGCGGCCGCCGCGGATGAAGCGGAGGCGACGCTGGCTCGCGAGCGCGATCGCGCAGCGGCCCTCGAGGCGGCGGCGGAGGGCTACCGCGGCCAGCTGGAGGCCAAGGGTGCAGAGCTTGCCGCGCTGCAGCAGCAGATGGAGCTGCTGCGCCACCAGCAGGAGCAAGAGCAGCAGGCGGCGGGGCTGCAGCGGCCGGGCAGCGCGCGGCGAGGCGGGGCGCGCAGCGTCACGCCTGTGGGGGTCCGACATCGAGGAAGCGCTGCAGCAGCTGGCGGCGCGCGCCCAGGAAGTCGGCGCGCTGCGCGACGACGCGCGGCGCGCGGGCGAGCGGCACGCCGCCGGGCTGGGGGAGCAGGAGGCGGCGTTCGAGCGGCGGCTGCAGGTGCAGCAGCAGCTGCTGAGTGCTGCGCAGGCGGAGGTGAGGGTCGGGCGAGGCCGGGTAACTCATCGCGCACAATGAGGTGTCTGGGGCCCGGCCCTGGAAACGCAGCTGCATGTGCTGACCGCCCAAACCTGATGCGCCCGGGGTCGGCGCGCAGCCACCAGGCACCGATGCCTTCGCCGCCGCTCCCCTGAAACCTCGCCACCCTGCCCTTGCCCAGGTGCGCATCCGCGCCGACGAAGTGGCACAGCTCCGCGCGCAGCTGGACCAGTCCGCCTCGCGCGAGCGGCAGCTGCAGTCCGAACTGCAGTCCGTCGACCACCTGCGCGCGAGCACGGCGGGCCCCGGGTCGCTCGCTCGCAGCCCCGCGCTCTCGCCCCGCGTGGAGCGCCTCGGCCAAACGCTGGCGGCGCCGCTCTATTCCAACCAGCAGCTGGCCGAAACGCAGCAACAGCAGCATGCGCAGGAGCAGCAGCAGCGGCAGCAGCAGCAGGTCGCACAGCTCAGGCAGGCGTGTCCGACCGAACCGCCGAGATCGAGCGCCGCAGAGCTCCTGCTGCAGCGATGTCCCGCACGCGCAGCGGAGCAGGAGCCCTGTCACAGCAGCTGCGACGCGAGCGGCGACGAGGGCGGCCTGGAGCCCGCCACATCGCAAGCTGCGCTCGCCGCGCAAGGCGCAGCACCGGAGGGCCCCGCGTCGCCCGCCGGCACGGGCGGCAACCTGGCGCTGAGGCTGCAGCAGGGCGTGAGGCGGCTGGTCGCGCGGCTGGGGGAGCAGCGGCCGAGGTGCGGCGGCTGCGGCGAGAGGCGCGCGACGCGCGCGCGGCGCGGCGGCTCGCCGCGGCGACGGTGGACCGCGCGGCACAAGCGGACGCCGCAGACGCAGAGGCAGCGGCAGCGGCGGCCGGGGCGGCGGCGGCGGCCGCGCTGGCCGAGGCTCAGCAGCGGGTGGGGGCGCTGCAGCAGCGGGTGGCTGAGCTGGAGGCGGCCAACGCGGCCTGCGCCCGCGAGCTCGCCGCCGCGGCCGCGCGGCTGTCGGCGTCGGAGCGGCAGCTGCTGGGGATGGTTGCGCTGCAGCGCTCGCACGAGGAGCTGCGGGCGCGGCACGCGGAGGCGCTGCAGCGGCTGGCGCGGCTGGAGGCCGAGGCGGCGGAGGCGAGGGACGGCAGCAGCAGGGCCGCTCTTGAACTGGCGGCGGCAGACGAGGTGGAGCGCTTCGCGACGAGCTTAGGGCACCCAGGAGCAGCTGCGATCCGCCGCGATGGGGTCCTGCGACGCTGCGCCCGCGAGGCCGTGAAAAGCGCGCGGGGCAGTCGCACGCGGTGGTGTCGCGACAGCGGCAGCAGCCGTCTGCACCGATCCCTTGCCAAAGCTGCGTTCGCCCATCACCACGGCGCGGTGCTGGCCTGCAGGCGCCGGCAGACGCGGCGCACAGCAAGCTGCACGCGGCCAACGCGGCGCTACAGGAGCGGCTGTCGGCCCTTCAGGTGGGGGTGGTCGGCGAGCCCCCGGCCTTGTAGCCGGTACTCACGGTCGCATAGCCGAAAGCGTTGTCGCTGAGATCCGCATCGACGCCAGCTTGTCGCCGGATCAACGTGGACTCGCGAACACATGCGGGCTCATATGGTGCCGCCCATGCACCCGACAGGCGTCGCGCGGGGACGAGGAAGCCGGCGTGGCTACGCGGGAGCGCTGCCTGCAGCTGGCCGCCCGGGTGGCCGGCCTCGAGGCGCAGCTGCAGCGCCAGCGTGCGCTCGCGGAGCAGCAGGCGGCGCAGCTCCAGCAGCAGGCCGCGCAGCTGGAGCAGCAGCGGGGCCGGCTGGAGCAGCAGCGCGGGCAGATCGAGGGCAGCAGGCGCGGCTGGAGGAGGCGGCACGGCGGGCGCAGCAGGGGCCGCTGACGCGGCAGGGGCCCGGCAGCCGCCAGGTCAGCGG
>NNCB01000453.1:0-17561 GCA_002317545.1 Scenedesmus quadricauda | reverse complement strand
CCCCCCCACGGCAGGACCATCTGGTCGTGACCGTATGGCGCCGGGCCCAAAATGCACGAGGCCTGGGGACCCTCACCATCAAGCTGCCACGATGTGTAGGACTCGACCATGGTGGGCTTTGACCGACGTTTGACCGACCGCACCCGGTATTGAATGATGTGCTACCCGTATTCCCCATTTGTTCAAGCATTGCGCACTTGCTGCCGTGCTTGTCACATGGCATGACTTCCAGAAGGGCACGTTTGCTGCCTTCCGCATCCGCCCCTTCCTGTGTCGCAGCCACCGGCTGGCCCTTGCTCCCGCTGCCCTCTCTTGGGCACCTCATGGCCGGCCGCGGCTGGCCTGCACCGCAGCGCACCGCACCGCCACCGCCGCAGGCCTGCGCCATGCACCCAGTTGCGCCGCGCCTCGGCCCCCCGCACCCCTCACGACCACCCGAAACGCCACTGCACACCCGTCCACCCCCAGGTGTCTTCGATAGAAGGGCAATAGCGCGGACCCGCCGCCCCGATCGCCCCCGTGAACAAGGGCGATCGATCGAGGTTCGCCGCGATGATGGCATGGCTTTCGCTGTTCGTGCGCGTGATCGCACAAAAGATTTGCGGCACTGTCCTCGCCCTGTTCCACGTGGAACAGGTCCAATGCGCGCCCTCGGCGCTGTCCGACGCCTGGCCATCGTCAAGCCGGTTTGCTGGTCGCTGCTCGGGCGCCGCCATGGTGGCGTCCTGCACGATCGCCTTGCCGCCCCGCTGCGGGCAAAGTGCTGCATAAAGGTATCCCCGCAAGGCCGCCTGCCCAACAAAACAAGCTGGCCATGATGTGGCGCAATGCCTCCCCCCCTCACACACACGCACACACACGCACACACACACACACACACACACCGGGCACTGGTCATTGGCGACAGATAGTGGCGATATGGTGGCATACAACGTGCTTGACACGGGGCAGGCGAGCGCGGACGACCCGGCCATGACGACGATCCGCCCCGTTTCCGGCAAGGCCGACAAGCGCGCCTTTATCGACTGCTAGCGCTGAAGCCGAGCGCCGCCCCCGCAGGCCAGCCGTCCTTGGGACCTGCATGATTTTCGCGGCGCCATGTGGCGGCGCGTCTCATTCAACTGCACACCGATGCACAAAGTCGCACAGACCTTTGGGCGTGCAGGCGGGGCGCCAGCGCTCCACACACGCCGCAGCACCCGCCGATGCCCTCGATGCCAAACAAACGCTGTGTACATATATGCTCAACCTCGACCCCGTCGACGACGGGCGGCCCGTAGTTTGCTTGGCAAAACCAGCTGTTTTACCCAATATCGCGACGGGTCTTGTCGAGAGTGGCGCAGTGCGCGGAAGACCCCTGGGTCGAGGATACGTATGAAAAAGTTGATTAGTTACTTTTGGTCGGTCTGCTTTACTTTCATTTTGTTGACGCTTGCTAAGGTTATAGCTGACCTGATTATGGGGGAGGAAATACAATTCGATGCTCTGACGACTTTTTAAAGTTTTTTTTGTTGGAGCTGTTCTCATTTCTATTTTTTTGATAAAGAGCATTTAAATTCAAGGATCCAACACAGTGAGTCAACTGAACGGGTCACGACACCTCGCAGAGGCGCCCTTTGCATACCTGTCTGCTGCCAGCGCTCAAGGGCCCGTGCGCAACAACATCGTTCACAGTAGGCACTGGCTGGTCAAGCGCAAAGATCACTGCATCATCGGGCGTGTTACCGGCCCTCGTACCAGTCGTGGCAGGACAAGCGCACCGATATCGGGCGATCTTCCGGCCAACTTCCCGCACGGCGCAGAATACTTGCCAGCGGGAAGCGGGCGGGTTGGGCTTTGCGAAGCCACATGCAGGTGTTCTGCTGTACACCAGCGCGCGCAGCTAGACAGCTTCACAGCGATCCAACAATAGCGAGCAGGTTATCGACCGTTCGGTCAGGCTTTTGGAAGGGTCCGAGCACAGGGCCTCGCATAGCAGCAGCAATGAGCAGCTACGGGCAGTTCAAAACGACTGCGGACCTGGGTTGTGAGTACACCTGCGGACAGTGCGGCGTGGACACGCGCCTGAAGTCGGGGGAGCGCATCCAGTGCAAGGAGTGCGGATACAGGTAAAAGACATCAGTAGAATTGAACATGTGGCGACTGGTGACCGGTGCTGGGACGGCAGGGCGTATGAATGCCTTGAAGCGCTGCCGTCCCGCGCCGACGACCGCTGCCGCTGCGCATCGGTACAGTGCTAGCATGCCCCCTCGTCCAGATAGATGCCGATCCGGTTCGAGATGCGCAGATGTCGAACGTCGGGAGATTGTCGGGGAACGGGCGATCGAGCAGCAGCTTGGATGGAACATGGTCTCGGCTGAAGTTCCTCGACTTTGGACCCCAACAGGTGCGCTACACGACGCATAGTGACGCTCGTCCGAGAAAGGCTCAATATCTCCATCTTTTCCGTGTAGCAGGTATTCGAACTTGCGGCACACCGATTGGCGATCGGTAGCCCGATCAACTGAGCTGCTAACCGCGAATTGGGCGGCCTCTAGTTTAATACCCCCGCTGTTCGGATTTTTCGTGGCTGGAACCCGAACGAGGAGTTATGCAAGTCCTACGCAAATGTGTATCCGCAGAACCCCTGCATCAGTGTTGTGGCGTTTGGTGGCGCCAAGGGTACAAGCTACAGGGGGCAGGCAGCCGCGATTTGTACATGGGCCTTCCCAGCGCGGGCAGCGGGTGAGCGAGGCGCACGATGATGCCGCAGCGCGCGTAGGTCGATTTGCCGAGGCAGATGACGAGCACATCGCGCGGGATGCGGAAATATTCGACCGTGCGCGCCAAGGCAAAACTGTTCGGTGCACCGCAGGATGAGAAACTCGGGTTGGCTGCCACCGCCGCTGCAGAAATATTCGACGAGCGCTCCGTAGGGTGGCGCAGCCGCCGTAGGCCACAGGCCGCAAAAACGGCCAGCCACCCGCAGCATGCCTCGCAGTGTGGCGGCGAGGCCCACTCTGTCGATGCCGACAGGGGGCGCCTTGGCCTGGTATAGACCTTGAAATGCTGCTGAAGTCCAGCGGGCCGATCTCCGCGGTCGATCCACGACCTGGGCCAAGGCGCGAGTCGACGTCGCGGCGCAGTCGCACAGCAGACGCGTGGCGAAGAGCACGCCAGCGCGTGGGCCGGCCAGCGCACGCAGCGCAGGCGGGCCACTGGACGGGAGGTTCATCGCGCACGAAGCCCCCAGTGGACCCCCCGCAGTCTGCGCCATGCGATCAGCCGCGTCCCCCTGAATGCGCCCACGGTGCGGTAGAAGCTGGGCCACGTTCTGGGCCATGGGTGCGGGGCTGCTGGTGGCGGAGGCCAGCTGCATGGCCAGGCGTAGATCCTTGAGCATCAGCGCTGGGGCGACGAGGCACTCGACGATCAGAGTGGGGATAGGCTTGCGAGTGGCGTGAGCGTGAGGCGGTGAGGCGAGGCGAACATGCGCCACAGGGGTGCAAGCACGCGCCACTCAGCCTGAATGATGACCAGTGAACCGTGTGGGTGCACAGGTGGCATGCGTCGCGAAGCCATGGGCTGATAACGGCAACGGCAGACGAATACGCAACCAGGCAGAGGCGGCTGATTCACACGGCGTCTCTCGCTTTGTCGGGCTTGAGGGCGGCGCTCGGTGGTTCAAGGGCTGCACGCCGGCAGGGCGCGCACCCCTTGCAGCATGCAGCACATCCCGGCGCCCGCAGGAGGGCGCCGCACCTGAGCGCTGAAGCCGCCGGCGTAGCCCTTTGAGGACGGCACGTCAGGCATCACACCCTGCGGCCGGCAGCGCAAGGCGTGTTGGCTTCGGTGGCGTGTTGGGTTGAGCGGGCCGGCCGGTGACGTGGGGGCTAGACCGAGGACCAAAAACAGGCATCGGCATGCACCATTATGTCTGCATCTCCATTCAGCGCCCTCCCCATGCGCCGACCCCTTCATGGCCGACGGGCGCACCCGAGAAACGCAGCAGGCCGGCCACCAGCGCGCTGCCGAGGAAGATCACCACGATGCCGACCAGCAGCGCGCGGTTGCGGTTGCGTTGCTTGGCGGAGAGAGGGGCGTTCATGGGCGTCGCTTCCGGAAGGTGAGGACCAGCGCGGTCACCAGCACCGCCAGCGCCAGTCCGAACCACTGCACGGCATAGCCGAGGTGTTTCACCGGGCGAGCGTGCGCCGAGCGAGCGACTGTCGGAAGGTGGGGAAGCGAATAATCATGGGCAAGACCATCCTGGTCGTCGAGGATAACGAGCTCAACCTGCGCCTGTTCTGCGAGACTTTCGGAATCCAAAAGAGTCACCATCTTTTCCGACTGCGTTCGTCCGTAAGGCGCAAAAACAAAAGGGTTTGGGACGCACGAAGGCGAAGTTGTTGATGACGTTGCCGACCTGCCCGCGCAGTTCCCACGGCACGTCATTATGTCCGTCGAACACCGCAGCGGCTGCGCGGCGGCGACCGCCTATTCGGACAGCCGCCGGGGCCTGTCCGTCCTGGTCCTGCAGAATGGAGCAATCGTCTGTGACACCCATAAGGGCGCCGCGGAGGAAGCCTATGAACTCTGGTCCGGGACGAAGAGCTTTGTCGGGATTATCGCCGCAGCGGCGGTGCAGGACGGTCTTCTGACCCTGCGAGCGTGCGCAAGCGTCAGATCCCAATCGGATGCAGGATGTCACGAGCCCAAAAGGCATCAACGCCAAGCGGGGCTTGCGCCCACAGCCAGGCTTGCGCCCACAGCCAAGGCCGCCTTGATCTCATAACAGGGCGCCATTGCGCTGCTGGGGTCACCCCCCTCCCAGCGGTCACCATGAACGTGAGCGTTGCGTTGCGGCGGTCAGCAGCCGCCAGACACAGGCGCGTCGATCAGGCGCGCGTCGGCGCCGCTGCGCGACCCAGGGCATGTCGGTGCGCGGCGCCTGCGCAGCCAGGCGGTGGCGTGCGACGCGCTTCGCCAGCTCTTGGGATCCTGTCCGAGGTCTGGCATGACCGGAGCACGATTTCAATATACGGGTCCAGCATTCGGGCGGCGGCTCTCAAGCCGGCGAAGAGGTCAGAGGACGGCGGCGTCCAGGCTGGCGCGTTGCGGCCCCTGATCGGGCGCGGGCGCGGGTCACGAACATAGCCGATCTCACGCAGCCCAGCTCGTACGGCCGCGGCTCGCTCGACCATGCGGCAACGTTGATCCGCATCATGAGGATCACAGTCGTTGATATGGTGCTGCAGTCGATGACGAACGGCATCTGCAGCTTGCCCGCGCGCAGCACGCCGTCCGGTGCCCTCAAACGCGTCCTGCAGTGCTCCGTGGACGGCAGCATCGTCAGCACAACCGACACACCTGCTCCGGGCGGCGATTGATCGGGCAGGGTGAGCATGGCTGTCGGGCGCAGCGGTTTGCAGGTTTGGGCGGGGGCGGCGGGGGCACCGCGCCGAAATGGCCAAGTCGGACATCGCAGGCAGCAGCTTCTATGTCTGCGCGACGGTCGCACCGTCTGGCCGATCATCAATGGGGGAGGCAGGATGCCACTCAGCCTCCCTGCGACTGGCACCACATTTGAACATCAAATGACGATCGTGACCTCATCATCACACATGCCGATGGCATTTTCCTCCACACGCAAAAACCAGGGGTACTTGATATTGACCCGGGGTTTCAGCGATCTCCCGCGCTGACTGGCCGCCCGCGCCCCCAGATGCTCCGCTTCGCCACAGCTGCTGGGTTGCGGGCAACAACGCATGATCGGTGGCCCGCACGTATGAGCGACGCCGCCTTGGGGCTGCCCATGTTGCCGACGCCGATGAAGCCGATTGTCTGGGACGCTGCCGCCGGCCGTGGCGCAGTCGAGTGGCGGTGCTTGTCGAGCCGCACCGCCCGGCGCGGGCGTCGCGTCGGGCGGGCCCCAGGTGGATATAGCGCGAGCAGCGGCAGGGGCAGCCACGCGCATCAGCGGCGGCTGCAAGGCACCCGGACGCCGCACATGCGGCCAGGGCCTGCGTATCACAGCCATTGGCGTCGGTGCCGCAGTGCGCCGCGCGCCACCCCGACAGGCGTGCCGTGCACGATGGATCTCGACGCAGCGCCGCTGCAGCGGTAACACAGGGCTATCAAGTAAGAGTCTCTCTACGGACACACCAACACACTGTGCGCCTATTAATAGAAGCCCTTGAGCGATTGCTGGCGTGGCCAATGGTGTCGACGCGGCCCTTGTACGCTATTGAGCAGCATCGGGCGCAATCACGACTGCATGATATATCTCGTCACCGACACGTGTTGAACACAGGCTTACATCATGCGTTCCAGATTGACGCCGCACTTCACGCCGCACTTATCGCGCTCGATCGTGCCGGTCGAAAAGACAACATCGTCGGAGTAGCGTGTATAAACAAGTCCACGCTCCCGAGCGATCTTTGCCAAGAGGTCGTCCATTGGCTCGCTTACCAGGTTGGACAGCATGGGGCTGGTTGGGGCCCCCTGAGCCAGGTGACCGAGGCGGTCGTCGCTGTAGGCCGTGATCTCTGCTGGACCATGAGTCCGACCCGAACGCCACCTCGAATGATCTGACACATGCGGTCATGGCTGTTCGGCATCAACATAGTGACCACGACGCTTACGACGACAATGCGCCCGCTGCCGCGCGGCGTTCAAGCGCGCTGGCCGCGTCCTTGTATTACCCGAGCTGCGCCAAAGGACTCTGACCATAAAGCGTCCCTCCCCAGCCGGAGGGCTTCGTGCGCCCGCCTGGCTCAGGATAGCATGGCCATCCCGCCGTTCACATGCAACGTCTGCCCGGTGACATATCCGGCTTCCTTCGACGCCAGATAGACGACCGCGGCCGCGATATCGCTGCCCTCGCCCATCCGGCCGGCGGGGATGCGCTGGTTGAGCGCTTCCTTCTGCGCGTCGGGCAATGTCGGTCATCGCGGCATGCAGTGACAGCAAGCTGACGAAATACAAGCCTGGACGTCACCGTGGACGGGCATGCGGAAGATAGTCCCATCGGCAGTCAGCGCTCAGCTGCGGCTGGTGGATGCCACGGCCTCGTCCGCTGCGCCCTTGTGCGGCGGGTGTCCTGGCCCGACCTCATGTACACCGGTCGCCGGGCTTTCCCGTGACCAGGGCCGCCGCCGCAGATCCTACCCGTCGGCTGCGGCGACGTTCGGACCCGTTCGATTCGAGCGCCGAAAGACCGTTGAGGCTCTGGACCACGCCATTTTCGTCATAAACGACGTTGGTCAGGCCGTTGCGCGCCTCCGCTCTGCCACGCTGATTGCGGGACTGCATCGACGGGCGCCCGATGGCGCTCATCACCTGCCCACTCCACCGCGAGGTTCTTCGTCAGCTGGTTGAGGGCCGCCTTGGTCAGATTGCCGTGCAAGGTGTGGCGCAATGGAAGGTGTTGACCGCGTGGCCCGACACGAATGCTTACGAGGACACGACCCAGGTGCCAGCCGCAGGTCTGCCAGCCAGAGGTCCAGTCACTCCCTCACTCAGGCGCACGCGCAAGCGAGCACTTGGTCTGGCTGCAAGTCTGCTGCACGCGCCTGGTGGCCTGGAGGCAGGGGGCGCACCATCGCGATGGTGTTCCAGAAAACGATGCCTAGACGGCCCCTCCGCGACTGACGAGTTGAACAACAGCACCGCCGCTGCCGGCCGCCTTGAGCAGGGGGTGCGAACAGCTGCGACAGGGTGGAAGGCTGACCGAGGTTGGTGGTCAACACCCAGTCAAGATCATCGGGGGTGAATCCACACAGGGCTTGCGTATGTTGGTGCCGACGTTCTGGCCGAACGCGAGGATGCAGTCGGTGTTCCCGAAATCCTCCAGAAGCACGGTTGCCGACGGGCACGCCGAGTGCTGCGGCGGCAAGCCACGAGCGTGCGCCTCAGATGGTGGGTGAATCGCAGCAGCGCCGTCTTGATTGCTGCATGCTGCGCGGCATTGCCGCTCATCAGCACGTCGAGCTTGCCGCCAAACGCCGCCGGCACCGTGAAGACACTGCGAATCGCGGTTGCGTCCGTGCCTGAGGTCGCTCTCCAAATGAAGGGTCGCGCAAGGAGTTGGCGGCCAGCCGCCTGGCGCCAAGAGCTTGGCTGTCAGCTGCCGCATTCGCAGCCGGCTGCTGCGCGGCTCGCGGGGCACCGCGTGCCCGTGTGTGTGCGGCGCACCAGCCGGCCGTGCCCTGCGCACGCGGGAGGCTCCACGCACCCTGACGATCGCTCCTCGCACTGCCGCCGCTCTGAGACGTTGCCAGGATCCCGCGGGTCGATGCCTGCGCCAGCAGGTCGGCCATCATCGCGGCGATCAGGCCGGCGGTGAGAAATTTGCTCTTCATTATGCCATTCCTTTCAATCGGTCAGGGGGGAGGGGATCTGCCCGATGACAAGGATGGAATAGGCGGGGCCGTTTGAATGGATGCGGAATGCGCCGTTTTTTTGCCCGGACATGTCGCTCGCTTTGTCGTCATCAGAACGACGAAACGGGGCCGCCTTCGCCCCCGTGCCAAGTGCAACTTTGTCCCAAGCTGCCGAGCTCCTCGGCAATGGCTCTGCCAATCCCCTGCGCACGTGGATGCAGCCGGCACACAAGCGTGGGGGGCCACGATCAGACACAGTGGAGGCCACTCCCTCTCAACGCAACCGTCCCCGTTCCAGGCTGTTGTGGTCTTGAAGAAACGCACCTTCGATGGCGCCCGATGACGATGGGTCTTGCCAACTAGCCCAAATCGGCGGAGTGCGGCAGAGGCGGGCGATGCCGCCGCAGTGGACGATGAGGGCTCGGTTGACATGGCCGCACGTGTGCAGAACTGGCGCAGTTCCGGTGCAAAATACAATATCGTAAGTGAAAGAACAATTTTGCATTTAACTATCTCGTTTAGATGAGCATGATTTTGCAGACATGCTCACAGAGAATTGTAAATTGAGGGCGCGGACAGCAGAAATTAGGTGAAATTATTTTTATCCATCACAGAATATTGTATTTTTGAGCACTTATTGACCGAGTCGGCGTAGGCCTGCCGGGTCCCCTGCAAGTCAGTGGCCGTGGTGTTTTCCTGGGCAAAGGAGTAGTTTCTCGCCATGTTAGCGACATCTCGCGCTTTGGCCCAATATCACGGGAAATCTGGGCCCACAGCGGGCCAGGGTCGCCATTTTTTGTGGTGGTGTATGGCCCATCAGCGCTGCCAGGTGCTTGTGTGTAATGTTCTGCGCCTCATAAGGTCTCATGTGGCGCCTGCGAAGCCATGCCGCCACCCGCCAAATGCGGCGAGGCGCGCGCGCAGGTCGACGTCACAACGCAGCGGATACGGCGCCCTGGACCGACCCCAGGTGGGCGGCGATCAAGTGGTGACCATCACCGGTGCGGGTACGACGACCATTACCGCCACCCAGGCGGCAGATGGCAACTACGCGTCGGCACAGGCCACCGCGGGGCCCCGGTCGCATCGCTGCGGCTGGACGTTGCAGGAATGCGTCGGACGGCCAACGCACCCGAATGACAGCACCGGTCGGCATCGCGGCGCGCAGCGCGACGCCGACACGCCCGCGGCTGCGGGCACCTTGCATGAACAGCACCGCCAGAGCCTTCGGGCGGTATGTCCAATTGCGGCGGCCAGCCACGCCCGCACATCACCACGTCGAAAGCCACGCCTCGTCCCCACCCTGCAGGCGCCCTTGCACGCACCACGTCGCCGCACGCATCTCGCACCCCGCAGCTCTCGGCGAACGTACCACCTCCGCCACGACGTCGCGGCCGCGGTGTTAGAAGCTGCCCGTGCCAATGGCTTCCGGTCAACAGCGTGCCGCAGGCGCCGGCCCCAACGACACGCAGCTGTACGTGTCGATTAAGCAGGTTCGGGCTGCTCCGGCGCGACGCCGGTGATCCGCGCGGCAGCGGCTTGGAGTAGCGACGGTACGGCCCTGGAGCGGCGCGCGGCGCTTCACAGGCGGCAGCGGTTGCGGTGCAGGGTCGCGCAGGGCAATGGCGGCAGCGACTGGATCGCGCTGCCGGAATCGGAAGCGCGCTACATCGCGCTCGACCTGCAGGAAGGCACTGCTGCCGGCTACGCATTGCACCGGTTCGAAGTGCAGTCGCTGGCGTTCTCGTCGCATCCGAACGAAGTGATCAAGGCGATGTTCGCGGCAGCGGCCGGGGGGGCCAGGCAGCGGCGAGCAATGGCGTTGACCGTTTCGGCGCGCATTGCGGTCATCACCTCGTCAACCGTCTCGCTGTCGATGATTCGCCGGGCGCTGTTCGGTGAGCCCTTCGCGGCCCCTGCGCCGGCCGGGGTTGGCATGCGCCGCGCGTCTTGCCGCAGCCGGCATCAGCATGTCCAGCGGCCCGGGCGGACGCGGCCGTGCGGGCTGGTACCATCGGCTTCGCAGCGCGTGCCCGCTGACACGCGCGTTGCGGCCCTCGGTCGCGGGTGGCTGGCGCGTGGATCGGCGCACGATCGAGCACTGGTGAGGGGGCCGGGTGCGGCATGGGCTCGTCCAGGTTGTGGCACTGCTCTGCCTTCACTGACCATGCTGCATCACTATCGCACTTTTTCAAGAGGGGGTCAGGTCCATCATTCGGCTCACACGCACGCCTCGACGACGTCGCGGATTCCCCTGCCGTTGCTGTATGGCGGCAGCTGCAACCCGGCGCCATGGCACGGTCCTCCTGGCAACGTGCTGCTAGGCATGGTGCACGACTGATCGGCGGCGCCTCGCTGCCGGCCGTACCACCACCAGCGTGCGCCGCGGCCGCGTGCTGAGGCCGTCGGCTCGCACCGCGCCACGTGCTTTCGCAGGCGTGGCTCTCAACCTGGCGCACACCTCGAGCTCCACACCAGCCCGCCCAGCGTGCTGCGAGGGCCCAACGCCATGATTAGGCGGCTGGCCTCTGCAGTATTCGCTTGCCCCCCACCCGGCCCTTGCTGACGCTGTCCGCAACTACAGTCCCCTTCACCACAACAACACATGTACACATGCGCGCACACACACACTCACACCCAAACACACCTGCAGGTGTCTCGCCACATCCACACCAATGACGAGGTCCTGGACGAGGACGTGTGCTCCATGTACCCCCTGCTGCGCTTCGACAACCGCCTACCGCGCCTGTGGTGCGCGCCACGCCTCCGGCGTCGGCACGGCCTTGATCAGGGACAGCCCCCTGCCAGTCGGGCTTGGTACGGCTCACTGCCCTAGGCGATGCAAGTTGCTGCTGCAAACCCGCCCACCCATGACCAGCTGTCAGCCGCGCACGCCAGGCGCCCTGCGCTCGTTTTGACCAGCACCCCTCGGACTGCGCCGCGCAGGTCCACCGGTGGCGCACCTCTCGCGCGCGTGCATACCCGCCTCTGCACCTGGGCTTCAGCTGGGCGACTTCGACCCCTCGTCATCAACAGACCGTCGGCGCGGAGCTCCTGGTCGCCACCAGCTCGGTGCACGAGGCCGCTGCACGCACGCACTCGCTCCCACCCGCAAGCGCCGCCACGTCGGCCGTCGGCTCCCCCCTCCCCTGCCTATGTGCCGCCGGAGGCGATACCCTGTCTCGTGGCCGCCCCTCGCTCCCAGGACGCACCCACACGCCCACGTCCTCTAAAACGCGCCACGCATTCTCCCGCTCCTCGTCCACCACCGCACGCACACCCCGACTTTGAAGAAGTCTTCTTTGTCCTGGGAAGGCCGGAACTACGCGCTGCCCTGGTCCTCCCCTGGGCGCTGCACGGCACCGCCGCCACGCTGCTGGGCGCGGCAAGCTCGGCACCACGTTCCATCACCTGGCCATGACGATCGACGAAGCGAAGGCCGCGGTCATCGCGCGCGCCGAGCATGAACGCTGGGGCAAGGGCATCGACCGGTATGGCGGCCGCGACTGGGGCGTGCAGCAGGTGGGTGACGGCTCTGGGTGCGCCGCGCAGCGGGACGTGGCAGGCCGCCGTGGTGGGAGTTCTGTCATTGGAGGTGCCGCGCGGGGCTCAAAAGCTGGTATTGGGGGCGCTCGGGCGGCGCATGCGTGAGCGCGCACAGCCGCAGCGCTGTGGGGCATCACGGCAACACCTGGTCGAAGAGAAGTAGCCGCCGGTCGGGCCATCGTCGGCGACCAGCGCCAGCCGTACGCTGGTGCGCGCACCGTCGGCAACTTCCAGCTCCCCGTTCTGTTCGTCGCCGGCCTTGTTCATGTCGGTCTTCACGTAGCCCGGGTGGATGGTGTTGACCTTGATCCCGCTGTCCCTGAAATATCTTCAGCTCGACAATAAAGCGCCTGAGTCCCCAGGTTAATTGGGCACTTGCCCGCCAAAAGTTGGCGTTGAACTGCGCGTGCCCATTCGCCACGCCCAGCCCTCCAAACGGCGCCAAACTTCCTCCCGCCAGATCGAGCACCACCTGTTCCCCGCCATCTCCTTCGGCACTACCCCGCCATCGCGCGCATTGTGCGCGACGAGTGCTTCCGCCGCTACGTGCGCACACCGACTACAAGCCCTGTGGGGCAACCTTCGGGCTTCCTGTGCTGCATGAAGCAGCTCGGCTCGGCGCCGGACGAGCCGGCCGTGCGCGCGGCGGTCAGCGTCCGGCGCGCCGGCGGGAAGCCAAGGCTACGTGAGGCTGGGGCTGGGTGGCATGCGACGGAGGTTACAACATCTTTTCGGCTTGAGGGGGGCCGCGCTACGCGCTCACGGCGCTGTGTTCAGGCAGGCGCTGGACTACCTCGGACAGTTCATGCCCGCGTCTCCGACTGCCCAGCGCCCTTGAGGGCGTGCGGCTGGCGGTCCGTTGGCTTGTGGGGGCGTGTACATCGCGCCCGCGGGCGCGGCCCGAGCCGCCTGGCCCCTTGGTTTCCGGGGGGTGCGCACGCTGTGCGATGGTTTCGCGGTGATGCAAGCGGTGGCTTTGCCGTGCTCACTTGGCGCGGCCCTTCGCCTGTTCGGACGCATCTTCCAGGGCCAAGCTCGACGGCGGCCACCTACGGTGCAGCTCTTTCCGCGGTTGCCGGCTCAGCATCGAGAGTGCTCGTGCTGGCTTTGGTCGGCGCCTCCTGGCCGCTCGCGACGGAGTTGCTCCTGGCTGTCGTGAGCCTGCGCTCAATTGCAGGCAGCCCGATACTCGGAACGGTGGTTCCGCTTTCGCATCGTCTTTTTTTACCTCCACATGTGAATTCCTGCAGGCAAGCCGTCAAGCCGGAATTATTTTCTTCCGTGTTCGCACTTGTGAAAACCGAGCAAAAAATCTCGACGCTGCATCAAGATAATTGTGCTTCTAGCCTCTGCTGTGGCGTAGTTTAGGCGGCGAGGCAAGCTCTGCGGGCAGGAGCCGCCTGCACCGCCCCCAGGGCGCCTCGCGACGCTCAACGTCTGCGCCATCCCATGAGATTCCAGGCGCTGCGCCGCAGAATCGCCGGTGCGCTCTGACCTAACCCCAACAACCCAGGCTGCTCCGCGTCGCATCCGCGGGACTGGCCCTCAAAATTTGCACGATTCGCCGGTGCGCCGGCCCACAACGCTAGCACCAAGCACGACAAACATGTACCGGTAACTGGTCAATTTTCATCCCCATTCTGACCTGCCGAGCGGGTTGGCAAGCGGCAGCATTGGTGGGCAAGTAGTAGCCGGCGGCGATCGTGCAAGTACCCAGCAAGCAGGGGTTATGCACGGGCGGAGTGAAAGCAGTCATCATCCTTCATGTGGACAATTGATCAGGGCAGGCTCAAGCCCGCAGGCAGGTACCAAACTTATTTGGTTTCAATCAATAGCAAAAATCAGCGGGCCTTCAGCGCGAATAGCCGCCGCAGTTCCGGCTCAGGCAGTGATGACCCGAACTGCAACGCCTGTCATGTTCTTCGGCATGACATTGTTGTTTTAGTGACATGCCATGCGTTAAAGAGTATGCATGACGAGTCTCGGGGCCGGTCAAGCGAGCTTGCCCTCCCTGCGACACGGCCACAGATGTTCTAGACCTTATTGTAGACTCTCCCAAGACTTTCCACGTCAAATCCTTCGGCTGTCAGATGAACGTCTATGATGGCGAGCGCATGGCCGAGATGCTGGGCGCCGAGGGCTATGTCGCGGCGGCCGACGGCGCCGATGCCGACCTTGTCGTGCTCAACACCTGCCACATCCGGGAAAAGGCGGCCGAGAACAGATTCTTTCGGACACGGCCGGCTGAAGCGCGCCGACGGCAGCCGCCCGCATCGCAGTTGCCAGCCAACAGGGCGGCTGCGCAGGCACGGCGGAGTGCCGCAGCGGAGACAGCAAGGCGGCACCAGGAGCAGCAGCCGACGGAGAAGCGCTAGACTTTGAGGAGCAGCTTCGGCCGCGAGGAGGCTGGGAGGGCTGCGTCGCGGCACCACATCGACGAACCAGCAGACCGAAACTGTCGTGGGACCTGTGGAAGCGCCAGTACGAGGACGCGCGCGACGGCATGGCCTTCCTGCGGCACGGGCCGGGCACAGTGAGGCGGCATGCGCAGCGTGCCGCACCGCCACCACCGCATCAACTTCTATCGGACAGGAGGACGAACAGGACGCAGGGGCCGGGGCGGGCGATGGCGGCGATGGTGGCGGCGGCGGCGGCGAGCCGCTGCGCGGGGCTGCCGCCGATAGTTCGCCCGTGGTGAGCGCTGTTGGCGCAGACCATTCGGCCATTTAAGCGCTTCAGCTCCCGACAAATGGGCGAACCAAGCCGCCCACTCCAAAGCGCCCCACGCACGCTGACCGCCTCTGCCGGCGCCATCACTCCGCCCCATCCCGCGCCGCCGCAGCACCGGAAGCGCCAGGGCAGAGCCTGCTGCAGCGCACAGACTCGATGCTCAGCCGCAGCAGCGACCGCATCACCACCGCGCCAGGCAGCGCCACCACGTCGGAGCACAAGCATACAGGCGCCGGCCGTCGGCCACGCGCAGGCGCCGAGCCCCTTGGAGACCCGCGAGGGCTTTGGGAATTTGGAGGAACACCCGGACCACGACGCCGCAGAGACGCCGACCCTGCGCGGCATCGGCGGCGCCGCATCAGCGCTGGGGCTGCGCAGCCCAGCATCCGGCGGCGCGCGGTCGCGTTCGAGGACGCCGGGGGCGTCGGAGGCGGCAGCAGCAGCCGCTTCGGCGGGACGCAGTTTGACCATCGCTGGCCTCCTCGGCGGCAGTCCCCAGCGGCGGCGGCCGCGGGGCGATTCAGCTGTCGTCATCGTTCCAGCGGCGTCGGCTGTCCCAGACCTCCGACACGCCAAGCATGCATTCGCCGGGCAGCGACGTGCAGGGGGTGGGCGGTGCTGGGGGGCCTGGCGCGCTACGCGCCGACCAGCCGGTCCCCATCCAGGCTGCACTCAACGAGATGGCAGACGGTGGGAGGTGCAGTTGAAAGAGCACGCTCACGTGCCCGACATGCCGGGCACCGGCGACCGGCCGGGCGTTTGCGACACCCTGTGGTGTTGGAGGGACAGCGGCGGGGTTGAGGGTGGTTGGGTCGACGGCGCCCCCGACGCGGCATCGCTGACGGCTGATGACGTCATCGTCCCCCCCCCCCCAGGGACGGGGACGAAGGGACGCGGTGCGCCAGCCCGTTCTCGCAGCGCGCCTCCCCCTCGCCCTCGCCCTCCCCCGATCGCGCCTACGACAGTGGCGCGTCGGCAGACCGCACCACGGTGGTCCTCGGCAAGAGCGCCTCCTTCCAGGGCAGCGCGACAGACCGCTCCGCGTCCGCGGCCGCCGCCGACGGCAGCGGCAGCGGCGGCAGCGATATGCGGCGCACGACGCGCTGATGCAGACTTTCGTCCTGGAGGATCTGGTCCGCGGTCGTTCCGGAGAGCGTCCGCCGATCTTCCGCGGCGGCGATGACGTCGATGGGCGGCCCGAGCGCCGCGAGCGGCAACGGCGGGCGGCGGCGGCGGAGCGGGGGCGCCGCGCTGTCGGTGCGCAAGGGAGTGCTGCCAATGCTGCAGCCCGAGTTCATCCTCACGCCGAAAGTGTCCAGGTGGGTTTTGAGGCATCCTGGCTTTGGCTGATTAAGCTTGTCGTAAGCTGCAAATGCTGTCGGCCAAGTATGAAATGCAAGTCGGCCATCACAGTATTGAAAATGCCACCGGAAATGCTGTTTGCCTTTTGCTGCGCCCGTCTGCAGCTTGACCGGTCTACACCCGGACGACCTGCGCCTGCTCGGCACGCTCAAGGCTGAGCTGGCAATGCTCGCACGGCGCCAGCAGCCGCAGCAGCTGCGATTTGAGGAGCAGTTGGAGCGCGTCTGGCGCGGCTGCAGGTCGACCACTCGCGGCACCTCGACAATCCGCGTAGCGAGTCCGACCTCAAGACGGATCCTCGCGTCCAGCTGGGGCTACACCACACTCGAGGTTTTTTTCACTCAGGTCTTTTTGTCCCACCTGCCTCAGCGTATCTAGGAGGTTCCAGAATGGGACATCCAGGCTGGTGCTACATACTGAGAGAGTAAAGTCCTTGGAAACCTCCCCGCAGAAGTTTCGCAACCTGCTGGACTCTCTGCGTCGACGGCGTGTAGGCCACGTCACCCCCCACGGCGAGACTTCGGTGAATGGCTTGTCCAGCGAGAGCAGCAGGGAAGTGCTGCGGTACTCGAAGCCGTTGTCGCCGAGCAGCAGCCCGCCCACCCGCGAGACACGGCGGCGACAGCGCCCCGCACCCGCCGGACCACGCGACAGGTGGAGTACGCCGGCCTCGCGTCGCTGGCGGCGGCGCCTAACAGGCGGGCTCCAGCGGTGGCGGCGCTCAAGGAGCCCGTGCAGACGATGGAGCCGCGTTTGCAAAGCTCATGGCGGGCCAGGCGGCGCTGCGAGGCGCGGCGCTGGGCGCAGGGGACGGGGCCGGCGCCCACACCTTGGGCGCCCGCAGCAGCGTCGGCGGCCCGGGGCCGGTGGCGCCGGACGGCGGGAGGCGGCGTGCGTCGGCGTGTGGATCACCCGAGATTGGCATAAGCCCGGCGGTGAGCAGGACCAGCAGCATGGTCGGCCCTGCACCCGGCCTGCTGACCGCTGGCGGAGCGACAGGTGTTGTGGCTCGTTTGCTGAGCACGTGGAGCCGGCAGGAGCGGTCCCCGCCTCGCTACCGGCTGATGTGGTTGACGCCAGCAGGAGGGCGACGCAAGAGCAGCTGGCCGGCGCTGGCGTGGCGCGCAACAGCCAGCTCCAGCGGTGGCAGCAGCAGCAGCAGCAGCAGCAGCAGCAGCAGCAGCAGCAGCAGCAGCAGCAGCAGCAGCAGCAGCAGCAGCAGCAGGGCGCAGCTGCACCTGGCGTGGCGATAGCGCGAGCAGCACACAGCCATCGCCTGCCAGAACAGGGCGCCATCGCAGAGGCAGTCGCTGCTATTGTGGCTGCCGATCGCCGATACGGTCACTGTCGAGGGCGCTGGCCGGGTTGCCGCGAAACCCGGCGCGCAGCTGCGGCGGTGATCATCACCGCTGCGGCGTTCTCGCGCCGGGTCACCCCGGGCCAGCGCCAGGCGCGACGCAGGCGCGCCCTTGCTCCATGCCCAGCGCCGAAGCCAGGCTGTCGACGCAGCGCCGACTCTGTAGTGGGGGCGCGCTCGCCCCGCGACTGGCGGTTCATCGA
>NNCB01000452.1:0-17574 GCA_002317545.1 Scenedesmus quadricauda | reverse complement strand
GACTATTAAGTACGAGCGGCGGGTACCCCCCCGCCACCGCCGCGGCTGGGCGCGCGTAGCCGCCGCCGTCGCTCGGCCGCCCGGGGCGGGGGGCATGGAGGGGTAGGCGGTGGCCTCGTGGCGGGCGCTGAGGTCCTGCTCGGCGCGCCCGACAAATAATCAAGGTACCGCCGGCGCCGGCGCCGCCGAGGGGGCGCCCGCGCTCGATATATCGGCCGACCGCCACGCTGCGGGTCGGGCCCGCGACCGCGTCGTCCGTGGGGTCCCGAAAGCCGGCCCCCGCTGCCGCTGCCGCCGCCAACGCGGGCCTGGGAACGGCGGGGTACCAGGTATTCGAGGTGGCGCCGAGGCCTGGCGGCGTCGTGGACGCGCCGTCTGGCGCGCCGGGTTCCGCGTCCGGGGGGCGAGAAGAGGGTCATCGCAAGGTTGGTCACCGAGCACGGCAAGCCGGGCGTCGAGCACGCATCCACCTCATCAAACGGATCCACCTCGAATGCTTTGCTCTGGCCTGCGCGCCTGGAGGGCTGCGCCGGTGTGCACTCCCGCCCGCAAGCACGACCTGCAGGCGCGCGCGCATCGCCGGCACCTCACCCGGGGACGGCGCCGGCAGGAAGCTGGTGCCGGCGGCCTCCCGCAGCAGCGCCGCGACTCGCGGCTGGTCGGCGGCCGCAGCGATGTCTAGGGGCGTCCGGCCGTCCTAGTGATTGCAAGGACGCAGGCGGTGCAGGCAGCGTTGTGCATATGTGTATATGTGTGTGTGCGTGTGTGCGCACGCAGTGTGCGATTTGCCCCTGCAGGCTTCGTGTGTCACACACAAGACATTGACACCTACAGCACACATACTCAGAAAACAGAATGCGCTCGCCAGTATCTTCTTTTTTGGCTTCATCATAAAGGCGCACATCTTCCAGCTCCTCCAATTCTTCCATGAGTGATTCAAACTCCTGCACAGAAAGAACTACCAATGAATTATTTCCATTGGCATCCTTAATATATTGTGGGTGTATGGTTAACATAACAACTAGCTTTTTCACAAAATAGCATTTCAAAACCAAAGTATCACACCCACTGTGCTGAAGACACACACACCGCAGCTTATCCCTGATCCCCGGGTCCGCCCTGCACCGCAGCAAGTCTGTGACACCTGCAAGTGCCCGGCGCCCGCAGCCAGGTGCAGCGCCGTGTGGCCCTCCTTGTCTGCAATGTTCGGGTCTGCGCCACGGGCCAGCAGCTCGCGCGTCATCGCGTCATAGCCCTTGGCGGCCGTTATGTGCAGCGCGGTCCAGCCCTGGAGCAAGGGGAGGGGGGACAGGGCGGCGGCGTGCATGATGCGGCGGAACCTGGCCGGGGGCCGCCGGCGCGACGGCCTATAAGGGATATGAACGGCGCACCGCTCCTGAGTTGGTCCCCATGGGCGCTGCCGTTCATCCGCACGGGGTCAACCCCACCTGACCTTGTGCAAACGACAGGGCCGGCAAGGAATATCCTTCTTTGCCGGCCCTCTTGTAGCCCAAATCTATTTTTGGACGACCAGCGCGCGCTGTTCGGCGCGGCCCATCGACAGCAGGATCGGTCGGCCGCCTGCCGCGCCGCAAAGTCGGCCTTGCCCCAGCCGCCTCGCGCTCGCCGCACCATCGTGAGCGCTGCATCATTGATGCGCGCCGATTTCGCTGCACCGACGCAGTACGTCTTTGGACAGGTCACGTCCAACGCCGCCAGGTGGAGCGCGATCAGTGTTCCCCGATGCGCCCCGTCGCCCCCGCTCGGCCTCAGCTGCCGGACTGCCGCGCTTGGTCGGCGTGGACGTCGCCCGGACGCACCCGATCCCGCCAGGGTCATGTCGATCGGTGCCGTGCAGGGGACGGGCGCGACCAGCCCCCACGTTGGGCACGGCGTGACCGTCAGAAGTGCGAGTGGAGTGCCCGGTCGTCGGGCAGTTGGCGCTGCGGTGGCTGGTTCGTGCAAGCACACGTGCGAGGCGATCAGATACTGTGCGGCTGTTCATGTCCCCGCGAGCGTCGCGAGAACTGCGTTCGACAAGGAGAACGACTGCGGTAGTCGATCTTCACGCAAGAATTGGCAACAACATGCCGTACTGAAAGCTAGATAGACGCTGATGTGCCTGTCGGGCCGCACAAGCCTGCCGAATGAGTGATGCGCGCGCGCACCGTCATCCGATGGGCGGGGTTTCCACTCCCGCAGCCAGCAGCACTGCCAACATTCCGCAGCGCGCATGCATGTCATGTTGAGGCACGGCACTGCTGTACTGTGCCACCCACTGCTGGGCCGTAGTTGGTCGGAAGCACCCGGCATGGCTGATTGCTCTCCCTGCACGAGGCTGCAACCTCAGCCAGCCAAGCCTCTGCTGCCTATTTCAGGCTGCAAAACAACCACTCGATTCAATTCTCCCTCTGGCCCATCAAGGTGGTGCTGGTGGTGGGGGTATGGTGGCGTTGTGCGGAGACGGTGGAATTGAACAAACGTACCGTGCTTGCAATGGGATTGGGACAGAGTCGGCAGGGCCAATCGGCATGTTACATACCAGCTGCTCCTGGCTGGCAGTGGGGACTGCTACCTGATAACCTGTCAATTGCAATTCTCAGCAGCGAGATCCTGAGCTGCCGCCCCAGGAAAAAATCGTGCGCAACACCGTTTTGACCGCTGTCCGTATGCTGCGCGGTGGTTATGATCAGCGCGGCCGTGGAGGCGAGCAGTGGAACAACACTCCAGTCCACAAACCACTGGCCAGTGCGCCGGCCTACAGCATGCTAGGCGCAAGCGCAGCAATGGCGCTTGTCCGTGCGCAGAGTCAACAGTCTGCATATATAAGCTCAGTAGCAGTTTGAGCGTGTACAGTCGCCGCAGTTTAAAAGATTCATAGTTGCGTTTGATTGGTTAAATCATTATCCAGCGTTATACTTAGATACTTTGTTTGACTCCGAACACCTAAAAAAGGGGCGAATAGCACTATGGAATAACGGTTCTTTTCCCAGAAGGTGTAAACGGCACTTGTGAAGCAAATGCAATACGCGCGGTCGCTGGTGAGGGGGGTACTTGGCGTCTCGCGACGATCGGCAGACGCCCTTTCTGAACCATCAGCGAGCGTTCGGGGCAGTGCCGAACGGCTTGTGCAGCCCCGAAGCCGCCACAATGCCTTCCCACAAGAGCCTCCGCATCAAGCGGGTGCTCGGCAAGAAGGCCAAGCAGGTGTGGTGCTTAAATAACGAACTGGTGACCTTAAGCCTGGAGACACGCCAGCCTGTCGATGGGAACCATGCAGCAAGCCGTCGCTACTTGTGCTGGCGCAGTGCGGCGCCGCTGGCGACGCAGTAGCATCCCCGCTTGCAGGCCGGCGATCAGCCTGTGTTATCAGCGGGCTGAGGACATGTGGCGTCGTAGTCCGTTTGCGCTCTTCGTGGAAGACAGCCGCACCAGTGTCGGCGATCACTTTGGCTATGCTGCGCGCACGTGATGCTCCCGCCCGCAGAACCGGCCGATCCCCCACTGGATCCGCTTCCGGACAACTGAGCAGCGAAGGGACTTTGAGGAGTTTCCGTTGGGCTGATGCTGGCTGAGGATGCACAGCCACTACAGCGCAGCAATGTACAGCAGCTAGCAGCGCGCATTTGTGCGCGATACGGCGAAGCATGTACAGCCACTGATGGGCGTACAGAACTCTGTTGAGCTGCTGCCAGACATGCATGGCATTGCTTGGTTAGCGCGCACACGCATTGCCCTGAATGAGGGTGGTCTTTCAAGTGCGAGCTGTAGAGAGCACAGAGGCCAACTGTGAACCGTGCATGCTGCCGTCAATGCTGCCCAACAACGCAGACATCAAGATCCGCTACAACGCCAAGCGCCGCCACTGGCGCCGCACCAAGCTGGGCATCTAGACTGCTGCCCTCTGATGGCGAGCGCCGGCGCTTGCAGCGAGGCGCAGCAGCAGCGGCAGCGTGGCAGGGGGCTTCAGGCAGCGTGACGTCGAGTGCGGCACTGCGAGCGAAGCATGCCTGCCTGCGGACCGATGAACCGCCACATATGCTGCACAGGACCTAATTGGCAGCCGGCAGCCGGTTATGCTTATCCCAAGGCGGTCGTTTTCCGTTCGAACATCTGTGCACGCAGACTAGCGACATTGTCGAACGGTTGATGCAGTTACCAACACTTTGAGCAAGGTAATAAGGATTGGTCAAACAAATTTTACAGGAACTGATGAGATAGTCGTCGCTCAAGGCAGGTATATTTAAGCGAAATGTTTGAAGTTCTCAAGGGACAACTTTCATCCATTGGAACAGCCGCGCTTGCCTGGCATGACTCAGTGTAAGGGGTGGCCAGGAATGCTGGTCCAACGATCGCTGTTTCTGCACCAGGGCCCAGGAATCTTCACTTACATGTCATGTACAGCCATCTGGTTCCAGAAGCAAGGCCAGTACGAGGACCTGACTATTTTTTTGTTGAGGATCTGCTTTGCATCCAGGTCGCTAATTGTTTTACATCAGGGGCGTTCCTGCAATGAACAAAATGTATGAGGCGGTTGATAGCATAACGGCCGCTAAATAGTTTGACAGCAGAGGACAACCTTGATGGAGATAGTGATAAGCAAATGCTACTGCATAGTTGGTTTGCCAGAGCGCAGTTCTGACGCATCCACCCGTAGTTTTTGCCTACAGCAGAATTCGTGCATCAAGTGTCCCAGTCGAGCGACCTCTTGCCTCTGCGAGCGCGGAGCCGGGCTTGCCCTGAGCAAAAGGCGCTGGAGTACCTCAAGATGTCGTGTCATAGCGAAACCGTTGCCGGGTCGCTACGTACGGTACAGATGATCCCAGCAGGTTGTGGTATATTGCCTACCACCTCTTTCAAAGTAAAACTAAAAGCGTCAGAACACCTCGTGTATCATATCACCGCGAATCCAGATCACCTGCAGTTCAAAGCTTCCACTTCAACAGGCATTCGCTCCGATGAATCAGGATTAGACCGCCGCGAAAATCCTTACTTAAATCTGATTATGATGCACCTGCGAATAAATACAATATTCCGGGAAAAGCCGGGGGCATCAACTGGTAGGCGGTAACCTGGCCATGCTGGCCCATCTTTCAGGCTCTTCCTCTGCGATGAACGCCCACGTCCTTGGTGGATCGCAGAAGGCTGCGCTATCCGTATTGATCCAGCAGGCGGAAGTGGAGATCCTCGAACTTGTGAAGCCCTATCAGAGCGAGAAACCGCGGTCAACGCCGTGATGGTGCCAGGCGCCCCGGTGAGGTATCTGCCTGTACGCAACAGGCTTACGGGGCGATGGCTCTCGGACCTGTTGGACAATGCCCACTGCTGCACTTTCCACTCGGCGCGCAGGACGCGTCGCCGCAGCCAAAGGAGGCTGATGCAGTGCCTTGAGGAGAGGAGGGCAGCAGATGGGCATAGTTGCATAGTCCGACTGCTTGCGCTCGGTGATGTACGCGGAACAGTTGACGCATCAGTCTGCGACCATTCGCAGGAGCGGCGATGCGCGCGCCAGCAAGCGTCCGGGCACAGCAGCGGCAGGTGCCAGGCCCAAGCAGGGAGGCCGTACAAGGCGCCCAGGAGGACTCTGATGCAGAGGGGACGCTGGTGTGCCTGCAGCGGCGCGGAACCTGCTGGCGGATCGTGTCGACTTCGTTCGCGAGCTGCGATCCGAACAGCACAAAGGCACCGGCAAAGCGGCATGATGCCGAGCACGACCAGCAGCGGAACCCGTTCATACCGGTACGACGCACCAGCCAGCTGGCGATCGCATCGAAAATCGCGCCCAGCACGATCGCCGCGAACACCAGCATGAAAAAGCGCGGTGGGAGTGCGCCAGCCACCGCGCAGCGGCGCGCCCGCCAGCGATGCAGCCGCCGCCTGCACGCACCAGCGGCAGGGCAACGCGGTCCCGCGCCAAGATGCAGCCGCAGCTAGCGGCACTGGACATCATCGCTGAGGAGGACCCCTCCGCCGCTGGCGAGCAACAGCAGCTGACGCACCACGGCGCACGTCTTATCCGAGAGGATTTCGAATGCTCGTGGATCCTGCATCGAGCGAGGCCGCCCGCCACACGGCGACATGTCATGTCGCCACGGCAGCAGCATGGCCGCTCCCAGCGGCTCGCAGGCCCGCCGACCAATAATCATGCGCGGCGCGCGATCGCATCCCGCGTGCGCCGCCGTTCAGCAGACGATACCGCAGCACGAACAGCAGCACGAACAGAGCACGAGCAGCAGCACGGCAGCAGCAGCAGCAGGAGGAGCAGAACGAGCACCGCCCTGAGGAAGACCGCAGCAGCCGCAGCTTGACGCCCAGCAGCACACGTTAGGGATGGAAGAGGCGCGTGAGGGCGGATCCAGCCCTCCTCACCCGAACACGTACTTCTGGCATCGCCCCCTGGAGTCCAGCTTTTGGCTTCACAGCAGACCCATGGTGCTGAGGGCTCTGCGACGCCACGGCTGATGGGTGCCGGCGCGCAGCGCCGCAGCAGGGCAGCAATGCCAGCTTTCGCGCGCTATGGCACCGGCTGGCTGAACAAGAAACAGCTCGCCGAGCAGCGACCGCGCTTCGCCGGCTGGAGGAAGCCGCGAAGCGCGACCACCGCCGGCTGGGGCAGGACATGGACCTGTTCCATCTGCAACAGGAGGCGCATGGTTCGGTGTTCTGGCACCCCAACGGCTTTGTCGTTTGGCGCGAGCTAGAGCCAGCGCCACGGCGATCGCGATGCCGGGGCGACGCAGGTCAGACGACGCCGCAGGTCGGATCGACGGCGCCAGTGTGGAGCGCGACGAGGACGCGCAGCAGCCGAGGGGGCGCGGTCCTGGCCGGGAGATCCTGGTCGTGTTCGCGCGCCGATTGCACTCCCGCCGTGTGCCGTGATCTGGCGGGATGCCGGACACCGCGGGCACTCAAGTGCGCCACTGCCCTGCCCCGAGGGAGAAAGCCGCCTCAAGTACGCAACTGCTGGTGAGGGCTCCGGCACTCCAGGTGCACGCCCCTCCATGCGGCGGCTGCAGCCGCGCCGCCTGCGGCAGGCGGCAGGGTCCTGCGCAGCGCCGCCAGGGTCTGTCCAGCAGCGAGACTTCGTTGTACGCCAACGAACCGACGGTGGCGCCCGATTCGGTCTGCGCCACCATTTCGAGCGGCCGCAGCACGGCAGGCTCGGCGGCGGCGATGCGCGCCAGCAGGTCCTGCCCGCGCCACGTCGATGCCGGCGCCAACGCTGGTGTCTCGCATCCGGTCCTTCCTGCCCAGCTTCATGCAGTCAACACATTCGTCGCACCTCCATCGCCGCCGGCAAGGCCAAGTCAAGGTCGCGTGGCATGGACACGCATGGTCATGCACTTCCACCATTCTGCGCCGCTGCGAGCGGACAGTTTCCGCGATCGGGACAAGCCACATTAACCGCTGATAAAGGGTTTGCGAACTTGCCGCCACCGCGATAGGACGGGCGCGAAACGTCCGGCAAAAACATAATAAGCCGAACGAAGCTCCGTGGAACGCATCGGAAATCATCCGGGCACATACATATACACACAAGAGACACACACAGACACACACACACACACACACATACACATACAAACACGTCCACACACGCGCGAGCATACCCACACTCAATGCAAGCTCACGGACACCCTACACACACGACAAACACAGACACACACACACTTCACACGGAACTAGCCACGGCCGAAATCAAGCTGGATTCCATTTCCCGGCACTCACCTGGATCTTGTCCCCTGCCAGCTTGATCCCCGGCGCCGCCCTTTCCGCGAAGAAGGCGGAGGAGGCGCGCATCGCCGACAAGGCGATCGCCACGCGCGGGGGCGCCGCCGCCGCAGCCGCCGCCGCCGCCGCCACAGGAGAGCCCGTCGCCGAGGCGCCGTGGCGCCGGCCGCGGCTGCAAAGCCCAAGGCTGGCCGCGTGCCCGTCGCCGCCGAGGCGCCAGCGGGTGAGGGCGATGTCAGCGGCGCCGCCGTGGCCAGCACGCAGAGGTCGCCAGCAGGCGCGGTGGCCGCGTCCAGGGTGGCTGCGGTGGAGAAGGTTGCGGCGTGCCAGGCGGGGTCCGGCTCGGGCGGCGCGGTCCGCGTGCCGGTGGCGGCGCCCAAGCTGGCCGAGGACGAGGGCGCGAGGCGGCCGGTGCCGACAAGGAGGCGGCTAAACGCAGGGCGGAGCGGGACGCGGAGGCGGCGAAAAAGTGAGGTTCACGGCGCTGATGGCTGGCTGGGAATGCGGGCCGGCGCAGCTGACCTGATACAAAAGAAGGCGGTTCGCCTATTTAACGGGGGCAGCGCGCTGCCTGCTCGTACCCATGATGTCGTGCGCTGGTCTCCTGAGCTCATCGCATGCAGTTGTGTGAGAGCACGCTGATGGCGTAACCTAACGCCTCGCCCAGGGCGCTGGACAAGCAGGAGCGCGAGGAGCGCCAGCGGCGCGTGGAGGCGAAGCGGCGCGACGACGAGGCGCGGCGCCGCGCCGAGCTGGAGGAGAAGCAGCGCGCCAAGGAAGAGCGCATGGCACAGAGGCGGCAGCAGATGGCGGGGGCCGCGGGCGGAGGCGGCGGCATCGGCGGGGGGGCGAACGGCCCACGCCTAGGGGCGCCGGGCGGCGAGGCAGCCGGCGGCAAGCCAACCTCGCAGCACGCCATGGTCAACGGTAAGTGCGTATTGCAAGATGCCGGGTGCCAGGTCACTCTGCTGCTCTGCTACCTCTGGCAAGCTGGGCTGCAGCAAAGTGAGCTGCATCAGACCGCGGAGGACAAGCAGGCACACGGGCGATGAACGCCGGTGCGCCCCGGCTGCAACCCCCAACACCTGCAGGACCACTCCGACGCATTCGGCGCCAAGGCGCCGAATGCAAAGGCGGCGCTCGGCAGCGACAGGCGGCAGCGAAGCAGTGACGCCGGCGGCGCGGCGTGCCAAGCTCGCGCCCGCACACGCCGGGCGGGCCGGGGGAGCAGGGCTCGCCGATGCGGGTGCGGCTAGGCCCGCCAGCTGGCAGCCATCTGGCGCCTGTCGCGCACCATGCGTGGTTCAGTTTCACGAGGGCAGGGAACAAGGCTCGGCTGCTGCAGCCTGGGGTCCCTGCATGCATGCATGCATGCGTGCGCCCCTTGCCCACCAAGACCGTGCACTTCGGCCCTGGCGGCATCGGGCGTGCTGCACGCCCACCCTTGGACCCACCTAGCCGGCACCGCAACAGGTTCGCGTGCTGCGCTCGGCGGCTATGTCCAGTTCGCGGGCGACCGCGACGCGGTCAGCCAGCCCGACGCGACCTGGCATCAGCTACCGGCGGCCGAAAAATCGCACACATTCCCCGCGCAGCCGGTGTGGAAGCGCTCGTTGATCGTTGCTGCTGGACCGGTCACCAATTTCCTCTTCGCGATCCTGATCCTCGCGGCGGCTTTGCCTGGGCCGGGGCGTGCTGCCTGAGACGTGGCTGCCTGGACCTTGTCTGGTTGCAAACCTGCCTGCCGCCTTCTCCTTGCAGCCTCGCCACCATCACCACCACCTCTGCGAAGCACCTTGAACACATCACACACACGCTCGAACACACACACACACACACTCCACTCTCTCTCTCTCTCTCTCTCTCGTCTCACGACCATGAGCGCCACAACATCGAGATGCTCAAGTCCGCACCCTACGCTCAACATGGGCTCCATGCGTGATGACAAAGGCCTGCCAAACCCGCACCAGGGTCCTTTGCCCCACGCGTCACTCGCGACGGAACTTCCAACTTTCAGCAATGCAAATTCCCCGCAATGCCGAACAGTGCCAGTTGGAGACATAAACGGGCGATCCGATGATAACTCACGGTCTCTATTCTGTGTCCGATCGGCGCAGCACTCAGCGCGGATGCACCACGACACCGCCACCCCTTCCATTAACTATCCACAATCCCTCAACCTAGGGACGACGAGGAGGCGACCCCCGACCGCTCCGGCAAGCCTATCCCTGACTGGGCGCGACCAAGAGCCGTGTTATTGCGACATCCCTTCTTCGGCTGCGCATGTCAGGTGCGAAGCTGTTTGGCGCTATCGTCACGAAGGTTAGCGCCAAGAATAATGCCTACGGCTACGGCTATGGTTATGGTTATGGCTTCAAATACGGAGCTGGCGAAGGCAAGGACTGAGGGGGCGATAGCGTTGGATGTAATTTTGGAACCGGATTGTGACCGTCAAAAGGATTTTGGGCTGGGCGATGGGTGCAGGCGGGCGGACTCGAAGAATGGATCAAGCGGCTGAAGGACCCCGCGATCCGCGCGCGCGTCGCCGCCGAGATGAAGCAGCCGGGCAGCGACTGGGAAAATCTCTATTTCGGCGCGGGCGCGACAAGATGATCCTGTCGGGGTTCAAGAATGGCGCGCTCAAGCCTCTGACCGGCAAGACGCTTGCCGAGGTTGCGGCGATGCGCGGCCTCCCGATGAACCCGCACAGCGATACCGAAGTCGTCGTCGCGGACGGCAATGTCCAGATGAACCGCGAAGCGGTCGAGATGCGTGCGGACAAGGTCACGTGGAACCGCCAGACGGGACAGGTATTCGCCGAGGGCAATGTGATGATCAAAAACCCCGAAGGCGATATCGCCTATGGGGACAAGATCGAACTGACCGATAGCTTGCGCGACGGTGTCGTCGACAATTGTGGCGTGCTCGACAATGGTTCGCGCCTCGCCGCGATCAAGGGAACGCGCTTCGACAACGGCAGCTCAAGCAGGGATGCCATCAGGCGCACCAGCCCCCGTAACGTGGTCGTGCAGCACGGGGTGTGCGCCGCATTGCTGGTGCGTGTTGAAAATGCTGTCCCTCGCGAGGCGACCACCTTGAGCCTAACCCCTGGCCTGTAATTACCGATAGAGCCGTTGCTTGTGTTTGCAGTATCTGTGCTAGGGCAAGGGACACTATTCAGGTACCAGCCAGGCAAGAGGGGATAAGGCGGATGGGGCTATCACTGCCAGTTACGCCATGCGCCAGACGCGCGGAGGCATGACCTCGGCTTGCCCGCCTGCTTTGGTGCATGTCAATGGCAACTTTTCTGCAGGCTAGATGGGTTGATCATGCAGATTGACCAAGCAAGCCAGTGTGCTGCACAAACAGGCAACTCTGATCACCCCTCCACCGCAGCTTTGAACTGCGGTGGGTTGCCTGCGACAGAAGCAGGCAGGGACAGCACATGTTGCAGGTTGAGTCACTAAGCATCGGAGGGTGGATCTTGACCTGTGCTGTATCTTGCCTGCTGAGCTGCTGGCTAACCCACATTGTACGGGTGCGAATGGGCGTGCAGGCAGGCCGATGAGCTGGCCCACACCATCTGGGGGCTGCACTTGTCCAACGGTCAGGCCGCTCTCCTTCACGCCGCAGCACTGGCCGTCCTGCCCTTGACCGCGTCCGCGCTGAGACGGGCTGCGCCGCTGCAGTCGCACACGCAGCCTGCGGCGCGTCCGCGCCGCAATGGGCTCCAGCACGCCGCGCAGGCCTGGCTGCACGCTGCGATGGGGGCCACGCGAGATGCACGCAGGAAGGCGAGCCAGCGGTCGCTGCGCTGCCGCTGCTGCACCGCTGCGCCGCGCTGCCGCTGCCGCCGCTGCCACCGCCGCTGCCGCCACCGCGTGCCGCAGCCCCCGCCGATGCCGCCGTCACCGCCGCTGCCGCTGCCGCTGCCGCTGCCGCTGCCGCCGCCGCTGCCCCTACCGCTACTGCCGCCACTGTCGCAGTGTCGCTGCTCCTGCCGCTGCGGCCGCTGTCGCTGGTGTCACGCTGCTGCTGCCGCTGTTGCTGGTGTCACTGCTGCTGGTGCTGAAGCTGTCGCTGCTGATGCTGATGCCGGAGTCGCTGCCACTGCCAGCGCCGCTGTCACGGCTGCGGCTTAGCGGCGGCGAGTTGTCATCGCGCATCGTAGCAGGCAGACGCCGCGAAGGTGCTTGCAAATGCAGAGTCTGCCGAGGCCATAGGGGCAGGTGTGCCCGGGCGACCATGCGATGGAGTGTTGCCTGTTTTGTCATGCACCCCATATAGCGTCTGTACCATGGTACGGAGTCAAGCGATGCAATGGACGTCGGAAAAATCCGGTGGGCTCAAGGAGCAGCTGCAGGCGTTGCACGGCGGCAGCGCAAAGGTGAAACCTGCGGGCTGGGCGCGAGGGCGGCTGACGTGTGGCTGGCAAACTCTGCCTTGAACGCGGCGTCGATGCCGGCAGAAAACTCCTCGTCGGACACACCGCCTCCGCCTGATGACGTCCTGCTCATCCACGACCCCGCACGCAGTCGCGGCCGGCCCCAGCAGCAGGCCGCGGCCATCGTAGCACAGCTCGTCGTCGCTGAGCCGCGTTCAGCAGCCACGCGCGGTGGCGCTCGTTGAAGTAGGCCAGGTCCTCCTCGCTCTGGAAGTCGTCGCCGCCGCTGGGGCCGCCGGGCGTGTCGGCGACGCCGCAGGAGCACCTGCTGAAGGGTGCGTCGGACGAGGACGACCTGGGCAGCGAGAGCGAGCCCATGGCGTCGTGCGCGGCGGTGTAGCTGCTGGATGAAACAGGGCAGTGGGTACCTGCGACCTCAGATCGAGGCGATCGCTGTCGAGGCAAACAATGCGGTGCTGCTGTACTCCGCAGGATGATGGGGGTGCACAGGGCAGCGTGCTCGTCAAAGCAGGGGTTGCCGGCGGTGTAGTGGCCAAAGCCACTGAAGAGAAGATCGTGGAAGGCCATGGTGGTGGCGAGGTCGATCGAGGAGACCAGCGTCGTGTTGCCACGCGATGATCTGTGGAGTCCGGGTTGACTGCTTGAGCGTTCGGGCAACCGTTCGCCTAGAGGAATGATCGTGTTGGTTGCGTCGCTCTAAATTGAAGCGGGGCGGAGTCTGGGCCGTCTCATTGCGGTTTGACCACATGCGAGCGCACGATCTGGTCGCAATTCGACGTCAGAGGCTTCCGAGACCTTGAGGTGGCGCCATGGTGCTGGCTAGGCCGTGAACCACGACGTGGTGAGCCCAGGGGTGATCTGGGCGCGCGTCTAACGCTTTGCTTCGATGCGCATGTCGGAGGTCACATGGGCAGGGAGAAACTGCGGCTGTACCTTATGCAGCAACAGTGTGCATCATAACAGATTGCAATGCTGCACTGGGTTATCCACACATTGGTGCTGCGCCATGTTGCGCCGACCCCGGTGTGGCAACCAATTGACGCTGGCAAAAAGTAGAAGGCTACTTGAGAGGTGATGTCGCAAGGTTTCTGCTCCAGACGCTGTACTGTATCCAGGCATGCGCTTGCTGACGTTATAGGATACACCCGGCAAAGCATGCAAACAGGCGATTTGCGTACGATCAGCGTCTAAACTGGGTAATGCCAGCGCTGGTGCAGGTACGACTTTTCATGGACCATTCATGCATTTCATTGGTATCCGGACATAAGGCCCAGGCGGCGCCCTGCTCATTGCCAATCAGCTGCGGCATGCCGCGCCCAATTCGCCAGTGGACAGCGACGCCCCTCGCTGCTGATGCTGTGATCTGCTGTCGGCAGGTGGCGCACATTGCGCCACGTAACACCATCCGCCTGCACCAGCAGAGCTTGCACCATGAAGCCCATGGACGCCACGTCACCAGCCGAACGCACGTCACCGCCTCGGCGAAGCTGGTGAACAGGCCGGCTCGTAGAAGAGCAGCGCCAGCTTGTTCGGGCTCGAGTGATCATCGTGGTGATGCCGAAGAACGAGTTGACGCTGGCGCCCGAGCCCATGGTGAAGAAGTGGTGCAGCCACACCAGGTACGACAGGATGGTGATGCACACCGTGGCGTGGGGACGTTGTGTGAGGCCCATCGCAAGGTGTCAGGGGCGGATCCAACTGAGATATACCACCCAGGCGTGTGCCGGTCATTCGGCGAAATCGCCGGGACGGGTGAGAAAAGCCTCTCTCATAATGCCAGCGACAATTGTTCGGCGGGCGGCGCAAAGCGCGCGCGCAGGCTGGCGCTGTCGATCAGCGACCCCGGCCGCCAGTCCGGGGTGACGATGAACGGCAGAACTTTTTTTAACCGATGCAGTCAGCTTCGCGAGATCGCCGATCCGCAGCTGACCCGTCCGCCGCACGGCCACAATCCGATCGACCGCACGGGTACTCAGCTGTTCGGCACCCGGCCAGTTCTGCAGGTGTGCTGCTGCTGCTACGGCTGATCTGACCGGTGAAGCCGCTCAGTGTGCTGAAAGGCACCTTTAGGGTAGGGCGCTGGGCGGCCATTCCGCGCAAGGCTCTGGTGGTGGTGCAGTTTACGGTATCGCTTCTGGCAAAGCATGCAAGCTGTGTGCCAAACCGCCAGCCTCGCCGTTCACAGCACAACAAACGTGGGGATTGCGTGCCCAATGCGCCTCTCCACGGCTGCGCCTCTCACGCTGCGCGGCTCATGCGGCTGGAGGATCGTCTGCATTGCTGCGCCCCCGTTCCGGCCGCGGCCCTGTTGAATGCCACGCGCAGCACGCAATCGGCTGCTTGAGTGCGCTCTGGCCAAGCGAATGGCTCGCTGTGTAGATGGGTCCGGGCAGCAGCTCCGGGGCTACTGTATGCAGTTAGCAGAAAGATTTGAGAGCGGGACGGTCAGGCCCGTTGGATCACTGTTTGCGAAACGATACGTCGTCAGCTGTTGCTGGTGACCATTTATGCTGACGGCAGTGAGATCAGTGACCCGGCTGGAGCCTGCACTGTTTCACCAGGCTTTAGTCAGCAGCAGTCAAGCTGGTCCAGGGCACTCAACGGTGGGCATGCTTACTGTGCAGGGCAGAAGAGGTGGTGGCATGTGATTGCATACACATGGCTTGCCAGTGCAACACATGGCTTGACCAGGCTTTGTATGTCAACTTGAGCAGGCGAGTTGGGTCGCAGCTAATTTGTCTGATACCAATTGAAGACAGCCCATCATGACACACGTACAAATGGTACTGCGGATATTTACCCCCTTCCTGCACCGAAGCATCCCTTGCGGAGATGTGCGGGTAGACCTCTTACCCGGCCCAGCAGGCCCCCAAAGAACCAGCCGTACATCACATGCCCGGAACCAACAACAGCACTATACCAGAGAGGTACAGGGAAGCTCCCCTCTCTGACGCATGTCTTTCGACTTCGGGAAGCTCAGGCATAGATGTTGTGTCCTGCAGCAGAGTTGCAGCATGCATCGGTCAACAGGGCAGTCAAACGGGCAGACAACACCAACAGCACAGAACGAGCAACCAGGCTGCGCAGCCCTGCTACTGTCACTTTTGATAGTCGCATGTGTCCTTAAGCAAAAAGCCGCCAAAATCAAAGCGATAATGCCGATGACCGATGAGCGACACGATGTTGAGCAGCGATTTGAGACGACAACCGACTGTCGCACGCCGATGGCGATGCGACAAGACCCTTTCAGTTCATCGACGATATGGGTCGCTTCGTCTTGTTGCCTTGGGTTCATGCAACGCGATGCGGACCCGGCTCGTTTTCACCTCGAAGCGCCAACGCCCGCCCGGCGGACAAAGGTGCGAAACCAGGAAAGGATACAAGATGCTTACGTTGAACAAAAGCCTGAGGCGCATGGCGGCGCACTGGGCGGCGAACCAGACATTCGGGACGCCAGAAGAGGTGGATCACTGCAAGCGCCAAGTACCATGCTATATGACCCGAATCCTGGGCGACTTTGCACAGCCGGCTGGCATGGGAGTGGGTAATGTGCGGGCGCACTGCGCCGCCGCCGTTTGTGCACAGCGCGTGTGGCGTCAACAGCTGCTTCGAGCCCTGAGCAAGAGCAAGTCGCGTCTACCAGCCTGATTGCGCGACAGGCATGGTGATGCAATTCGGCCCTGCGTGCCAGCCGAGGGGGCAAACGCCCTTGCTGAGCACAAACCTTCCGCGAGCAGCTTCTGGCGCAGGCGACCCGCGCCTACGAGTGAGCCGAGCGCGCAAGCCCGAATGCTTCTGCCTCCTGAACCTTCCCCAGCGGTGCGGGGCTGCACATGGGCCATGCCGAGCGCTACACCATTGGCGACGATTGCTGGCGCGCTACAAGCGCATGCCGCGGCATGAACGTGCTGCATCCGATGGGCTGGGACGCGTTCGGCCTGCCGGCCGAGAATGCCGCGATCGAGAACGGCACGCACCCCGGCGAGACGACGTCGCGCAACATCGCACGGTTCGGCGCAGCTGAAGATGCTGGGTTTCGCGATCGACTGGAGCCGCGAGGTGTCGACGACTGATCGCCGATTACTACGGGGCTGCTGACCGCGTTGACCCACGCCTGCGTCGGCGTCCGGCTTGAGCGAACGGCAGAAGCGGTCGAAGACGCTGCCCTCCTGGACTATCGTCTGGGCGAGCAGCAGCGTCGACGGCGGTCACCCGGACGGACGAGACGGAGCCGGCGAAGCCTGTGGACCTCCCAGAGCTCCGACGCATGCGCGCGCAGCTGAAGTCGCTGGGTTACGCGATCGACTGGAGCCGTGAGTTCGCAACCTGCTCGCCTGACTACTACGTGCACGAGCAGCGCATGTTCACGCGCCTGATGAAAAAGGGCCTGGCCTACCGGCGCAATTCGGTGGTCAACTGGGATCCGGTGGACCAGACGGTGCTGGCCAACGAACAGGTGATCGACGGGCGCGGCTGGCGCAGTGGCGCGGTGGTGGAGAAGCGCGAGATTCCGCAGTGGTTCCTGAAGATCACCGATTACGCGCAGGCGCTGCGCAGGCTGGGGACACGTGGTGGCGGAGGCGGGCGAGGGACGTCATCGTCATGGGCTCGGAGGGCGCTCGGCACTGTGGTGCCAGCAGCTAGTTACGGGCAGGCAGGCGCTGACTTGGATTCGCCGCAGGGCTCGTCGCGCCAAGCACAGCTATGTCAACTGGGACCCGGTCGACATGACCGTGCTCGCCAATGAACAGGTGATCGACGGCCGCGGCTGGCGCTCGGGCGCGCTCGTCGAAAAGAAGAAATTGTCGCAGTGGTTTTTGAAGATCACCGACTTCGCCGACGAGCTGCTCGAAGGACCTGGACGACCTCGACAAATGGCCCGACAAGGTGCGGCTGATGCAGGAAACTGGATCGGCAAGCGAGGGCGCGGAGATCGAGTTTGAGGTGCGTGTGCGGTCACGTTGGGAGCGCGCCATGCAGAACGGGTCCGACCGTGGCTCCAGCATTGCTGGGGGCACGTGGCTCAGGGGCGAACGCTGGTGACCACCGCGGCCTTCTGCTAACGCCAAGCTCGAACGCCCGGACCTTCCTGGGCGCTGGAGCAACCTACCCCTTCCCCCAAAACACAAATGGCCCGACAAGGTGCGGCTGATGCAGGAAAACTGGATCGCGCCAGTCGCAGGGCCGGACGTTCCCTGGAGTTCAGCTGTCAAGGTCGCCGGCGAGGCGCCGGCACCGGGCTGTCGGTCTTCACGACGCGCCCCGACACGCTGTACGGCGCGAGCTTCGCCGCGATGTCGCCCGACCATCCGCTCGCCGAACGCCTTGCGTCGGATCGCCCGCGCGGGCAGGCGCGCGCCTACGCCGACCGGCGGCCGGTAGAGCGTCCGGAGCGGAGCGGAACGCAGAGGAGAAGCCGGGGTTTCACCGGTGTGGGC
>NNCB01000451.1:0-17577 GCA_002317545.1 Scenedesmus quadricauda | reverse complement strand
GGTTGGGGGAGGGCATTGGGAGGTGCATGCCGCAGCGAGGTGTTGCCGGCGTGCACGTCGTCTTGCGCCGGGCTCAAAGCAGGCAGCAGTGGCCGGCGAAGCCGCGGCGATCGCGGCCTGAGCGCGATCGCGTAACGCAGCTGCCGCTGCAGAAATGGTGTATACCCCTCTGTCTTGGCCGAGAGGCGCGAGACGGCGGTGAACAACCGGTCCATCCGGTCCGTCCATTCGGGTGCGCGCTCCTTCTGGTCCATGTCCCAAAGTTCGAATCTGGCGACGAGGACCTTGAACATGTAAAATCCGTACGGCGACCCGGTATCGTCGAGTCCGATCGCCCGCTCGGCTATCGCTTCCAGGACGTCGCGTTTATTGGCTTCCTCCGTACCCGCCAGTGCGTGATGTCTCCCGCTGGTTGAGCTCGGCCATTCTGCTATCTCCGTTGCAGACGCGCTCCTTGTCGGCCTTCGCACGACGAGTCCCACGACGAACACGCGCCTGCTGTCTGGCCCGGGTGACTCAGAAGCTAAGCGCCTATATTCGCTACATGGGCTGTTAGGTCACGTACAGAATTACACATGTTGCTTTCGAGGTGTCGCGTCACCCGGCCGTTGAGATCGAACCATTATCACTCACTGTCACGGAGCGCCCAATCACCCGCGTCAGCCCGTAAGCCAAAAGTGACTTGAGGTCTCCTGGAACTTCGCATTGACGTCGGCTGAGCGGCGAGAGGAGCACAATGACCACCGTCACGGCGAACAGCGTTACCTGCTTCGGATCTCCGCCGCCAAGGCCGAAATATTCGCCTGGACCCAGCGCAGCGCCGCCAGCTGGTCCATGAGACCATAGTTGGCGAGCGCTTCACCCTTTGGCCTGGCGGCGCTGAGCGCGGGGTGAGCATAATATCCCAGCGCACCGAGACGGTAGTTGATGGTGACGAGAACCACGCCCTGGCGCGCGAAGGCGGAGCCGTCGAAGGCCGGAAAGACACCCGATCCGAGAACATGGGCGCCGCCGTGGATCCAGACCATGACCGGGAGTGCGCGCGTCCTTGGCGGTGTTTGGGCGATCTTCATTGTTGTGACGGCAGCTGCCACGGAGTAACTTGTACCGCAGCAGGGTCCACTTCTGCTCGGTAGGTGGACAGAGTCCTGCAGGCTGCAGGACCCGCCGAGACTCAGCGATAGCAAGCGACAAGCTGACACTCGTCTCCAGAAACGCGCCGCTGAGGGTGCATCGCTGCTGCAACCACCTTCTGCCGCAACGATCCCGGCGCCCCGGGACTGTGCATGCCTCTACCCCCCTGCTCCCCTCCCCTCCACCCACGCCCACGTCAACCCCACCATCACACCATCTCAGCGGCCATGGTGACTGTGTCTGTCGTGGCGATGCCTCAGCTGGGGAACTCGTGCTGCGGGGGCTGCAGCGCATCTTGGGAGGTGGGCAGGGGTCTGCAGGGGACAGGGCAGTGGTGCGCGCGGTTGTTGGGGAGGAGGCTGTCCGCAATTCACACGGGGCTGACAGGGGGCCTGCGAAGAGGGTGAGCCGTTCCAGCGCACCAATGGTTATGCTAGCAATGGGATCGCCAGTGCGCGACTGCGCAGCAACTGGACACGAGGTCGTGGCCGCATCGGCGCACACGCCGCACTGCATCGGCGCACCGGACCTAGCGGCACTTCCTGTGCACGTCGCTCCCGGCAGTCTTGTTGATGGCGTGGTTGTTCTGCGGCATCGACCGACAAGCAGGTCGGGCTGGTAGCGGGTGAGGAGCGTGGCCACATTGCCCAGACGCCGCGATACAAAAAGCCAGTAAAGGTAATTGGAGCAGGTCAGACAAGGCATCCCTGCCAACAGACCAGCGGGCACCTCGGCAACTAAGTGGCCAGAACGGACGTAACGCGCCGCTGAGGCGTGCCGGTCGAGGTGTTCTGCGGCTGCGACGTGGATCCCAGGACCAAGACTATCGAACCCCCGCGTATGGGGGAGGGGGTGTAGGTGCGGCTACCACGCCAGGGTGCGGCCAGCAGACGAACACGGTCGTCACCCTGACGATCGACCCCGGCGTGGTGATTTTCGGCGCGACCGGCGTCTCGTTCCTCGCGGTGAACGCCAGCCGCTTCCTGGTCGGGAAGCGGTACCTCGACCCGCCAATGATCTTCGCCGCATTCGTCGGCGAGTGGTCGCCTACGGCTGTAGAACCCCGTCCGTCGCTCAGCGTGACGCGCGCGACGCGGCTTGATTGGGGTTGCCCCTGAAACTGGTGAAGCGTTCTGTCTTCTGCCGCGCTCGTAGCTGCGTCGGGAGCGGGGCGGTTGACACCGCTTTCTTGATGGTCTTGCCTGCCGACGACGTCAGGCGCCGGACTTAAGTGAACTCCGCCCAAACGAAAACACCGCCGCGCCGGAGACTCGATCCGGTTGTTCCGCGCCGCCCCTCGGCCACCCTGCAACGGTCCCTTCGGGTCTGGCGTTGAGCGGAGCGCGGCAGAACGCAACTGGCTCCAGACGTGCGGTATAGCCTTGCTGCTATATATAGGTCAAGTTTGGCGCAGGACGAGCGCCGTAAAGCGACTTTTTGTCGACGCATCCCACGCAAGGTGCCTGTTTCATGGACGATTTTCTCGATCTGCCGACCCTGATTGCCATTGCTGCGTGGCCGTGTTCGTGTTGTTCCGGCTGCGCTCGGTTCTGGGCCACGCGGACCGAACCCTCGCCTGCCCACTCCATCCGTGTGCAGGTGGACACTGTCCTGTCATCTGGCTATTGGATGGGACAGCCACTACAGCAGGTGCGCTGGACCACCGCTGCTCCTGCCACGCTGCACTCGCATCTGTGCCTGAGCCTGTTCAGGCTCGCCGGTGCACGTCCGGCTCCTGCTCCACTCAAAACAACTCCTTCTGATTATGGCCTGGTATTTAATGCTAACCAGCCTTTTACCCTTAACAGGTAGAGGTTTATGACAATGGTGTGCCGGAACTGTACACCACTCCGACTCCAGGAACTGGTGAGCGGTACACAACGAGCGGCGCGCGCACCCAGAAAGCGGCGTCCTGCCGAGCCGTAGCTGATCGTATGCCTCACCCAACTCCTTGGCCACTTTCGACTCGTGGGAAACAGCCTTCGCACTGGACACTCGCCGCCGTGCGTTGCTGATGCTCTGCGCAGCGCCACGACACCCTCTTTGCTGCCGGCCACACCTCATCGGCCCTGGATCGCACCCGCCTGCAACAACACCGTCCACCCCGCCAGGCCGAAGCCGTGCTCGGATCGGGCGCAGCCCAAACCCCGCGCGCGCTGGCGCCGCCGGCAAGCCGGGGGCGGGCCATCTGCGGGCGGGCGCGGGCGTGAGCGCGCTGGTGGCCAGCATCCCGGCCACAGTGAGGGAGATCCAGGCGCTGCGCCAGATCCAGGCAGGAGGGCTACGTGCGCCGGCTGCCCGGCGGCCTGCGTGACGGGGGGTGGCCGCTTGGTCGCAGGTTGAAGGGCGCGCGGATTTGATCGGGGTGGCGCGAACGCGGCCTGATGGGTGCTGGGGGAGCCACCCAAACGCCGAAACCGGGAGCCCTAAATGCCCCTTTGGCCCCTTTTTTTGTGTGGAACCAGGCTGTGACTGCTAAGCACTGCACGCGCAATGCTCTGTCACATTGCGCTGTCCGCTGCGCGTCTATCACAGCGACGAAAATCTGCTGACCGCCATCCCCGGCTATCGCGGTAAATCGGGATGGCAGGCGCGCGGGATCGCTGCCGTGGCGGCGGACATGCGCTGGCCCTTCATCGGCGAATTGGCGGGCGGGACACAGACGCTGACACCTCGGGTCCAGATCGTCGCCAGGTCAGCCGGTAAAAAACGCTGGACGTACGTGCCGTACGAATGATTTCGCGGGCCAGCGCCGTGACCGCGAATATATGGTCAACATGGTGTGCGCGCAGGTCGTGCCGCCGGTCGAGCGCTAGGCGTTACGTAAGCATGCTCGGGCCGAAGATGTCGGCCCGGGACCCAGGCTGTATCCCGGCGACTATCTGATCCCCGTCGCAGGCAAGCTGGCGACCGACATGGCGACGCTTCGTCCGCCTCCCAAGGCGCATGGGGCCGGTCCGGGCCGGCGGTGGATGAGATGATGGACGAGGCCGCTGCTGCCCTGCAGGTGGGCATCCATCATGACCTGTTCTCGTGCGTGGCGCGGATTGAGGGTTTGTGTGTGTGTGTGTGTGTGTGTGTGCACGTTGCGCGTGTGTGTTTGACAAGGTGTGCTGTGGCGTGCTTTGACCTGCAGGCTGATGAGGAGCTGCGTTATCGACCGCGTGCAAGAGGCGCTCCAGGGCGCAGCCTTCAGGGCCTGGCCACACCATCAGCTACCCAGGTTTTGACCCGCAAGCCAGCACTCCATCCTGAGCCGTCGCAGCTGCCCCCCCCCTCCTCACACCCTCAAGCAACCTGTCCCCCTGCCCCGCCTGCCAACTCACACCATTGCCAGGCATTCGCCGACGCCCTGCCCTATGGCCAGCGCCCTCAACCTTCCGCGCGGCGGCCGTCCATATCGCGCGCTTCCAGCGAGCCCGACAGGAGCTGGCGCCCTTCCCTGCGCTGCACCCGCCCCAGGCGCCGGCGGCGCTGAAGGGGACGATCTCGCTATACACCCCCGCGCTCGCGGATACGGCGGCGGCGGGTCACTCGCCGCGACGCCAGGTGGCAGCGGGCGGTTGCGAAGCCGGCTGGAGGTCGGCCGCGCCAAGCGCGGCTCCAGCGGCGCGCTCGGCTCGCTGGTGGGCGGCATGCTGCGGCGCGGGGACCTGGACGCGACGCGGTGGTGCGCGGCACTGCTGCTCGCGGCGCTGGGGGTGGGGCTGGAGCGGCGCACGACAGCATGGGTGCGTGGCCACACTGGGGGCCGTGGGTTGGGAGCGCAGGGGGTGGTGGACGCACACGCCCTGCGCTGCGGGGTTGGGGGCGAGAGGCGTTCTCTGCACCACAAGCTTGGGCGAGGTGCGTGCGTGAGGTCAAAGGTTGCATGCGGTTGTTGCCGCGGGGATGCACAGCGCTCTTCGCTTCCAGCTGGCGGCTCAGACTCGTGAGCTGCTGGCGCAGGTGCGTCCTCCTGCCCCTCCGCCATGCACCCGCCTCCCAGGCGGAGCTACTCCTGCCGGCGGCCTGCCGGGCGTTAAGACAGACCCAATCAGCCATGTTGCAGCAGCCGCGGTCAGCAGCCCCAAAACGTGTGATGCTGCATCACACGCCACCTTGCTGGCGCATAGACAGTGTGGCTGCCGTAAGCAGTGCAGGGCGCTCGCATGATTGAGAAGCTGCATTAGCGTGCTGCACACACGCGATCACAGTGCTCACAGCAACACCCTCCCACTCGCCTGCACTTCTTTATGTTGTGTTCAACATTGTCACCACGGATTTTTGAGTAGTTGGCGCTGCCGTCGTAGGGAGTCGTAAAGTTGGTTTTGAGCTCCCAGGGGTAGTTGGCTGATCGAGTCGGCCTGTTGCTTGGTCAGGTACCCGTACTTGGCCATCTGCCCGATCACCACGTCGCGGCGTTCTTTGGAGCGCTTGGGGTTATGCGATGGGAGTATGGTGGCCTGGCCTTTGGGCTCAAAGGGGCAAACCTTTCCAAACTGTCGATGGGTGACGTACTTACTACCCGCTACGACGGCCACGGCAACCCCTACCTCAACTACAACGGGCAGGAAGACGCGACAACCTCCGCGAGAGTTTCGACAGCCGGACGGGCTTTTCGGGCGGGGTATACGCCCGCTTCGGGCGGCACCTGTGTGTCGGCGCCGGAGGTCCTGCTGCACACCACTCAAGATCTGCAAGGAAACGGCCTTCCACTGACTAGGGTAGCTCGGCTGGGTAACGATTTCGCAGCTCTCAACAGCACCAAGCTGCCTCCATCGCCAGGCGCCATGGCGGCGGTGCGCCGTGGGCATGAAGCAGCATTGCTGAGAAGCGTGCCATGATTCATGGGGCGTTCGACGGAGCTCCCCTTGCGGCCTCCATTGCCGCCATGGAGCCTGATCGCGTCAAGAAGACCGGGGTGAATCCGCACACACACAACGCTGCGGAGAAAGACCGTTTGCTGCGATAGGGCAAGGCAGATAAGGAAGCTGTCAAATCATGTGGGATGTAGATCGCACCTGCGCGGAGGTCACGGGCAGCAAATCAATCCAAGGCGGCGGCCAGATCGCCCAAAAGCTCGCAAGCTGTTGTGTGCCTCGTCAATCACGGCCGCTGCCGTGAGGTGCAAAAGCAGATCAGGTCAACAGGGTAAAAGAGCGAGCATGCTCGCACGGGGCCGCAGGCAGAGGCAATCCAGCCAGGGCCTGCTCTGGGGCCAGCAGCTTGCGCCATGTGGCGCATGCTCCATGCAGCCGACGCGATCTTTGGACAAAAAAGGGTCAAGGGTACATTTTCCAGCGCAAGCGAGGCGTCAGGTAAATGTTTCTAGTCGAGTCAGATGGCCGGATCCCCTGCCGGTGCACGCCGATTCCCGGACGAGCGGCGGCCGGCGACTGCGTGGCCGCCATCGGCACCAACGGTGCCTGATCCTGGGCGCAAGAGCTGTCTAGATCACCACGCACTGCAAACTGAGAGTGCTAGCTCTGCGCTGCAGCGGTGCGCACGTCTCAACGCTCTCATACAAACGAGGGCGATACATCGGATCAACCCATAACGTGCATCAGAAATCGCTTCCAAGCTGTCGATTTGTCAAACTGCGTGTGCTCCTCGCGATACGGTGCGGCAGCGCGCGCGGTGTTGTGTGCATGCGAGGGGTTCAAACAAGGCGGCAGGTGCTCTCAACAGGGCCTCGAGACGGTGGCGCGGGTATATGCCGAGCGCACCAACGCGGCTCGCGCATCCACGCAGGGCCATACCAAGGCGGAGGCAGTAGCCTGCTGCTAAGCACAGGGCAATGCTCTGGTGCTCAAAGCAGTCTGCAACCTGCCGTAGCGGCTGCTGCCTGCGACCGCTGCCACAGGCGTGCCGACAGGCAGTGCGACTGCTCGGCCTGCCACAAGGCCGGCGCGCCAGGATAACAAGCCGCGCTGCCGAAGGACCCGAACCATGCTCGTGCGACATCGCCTATGCAACGGTGGCGGCGAACGGCATCCCCAGCTGTGTCGTGGCGGCTGCGGCGCTGTCAGACAAACGCCGTGCTGCTGGACACCGGACGTAGCGCCGCGGCAGCACGCCGCCCTCCGAGAGCGCCTCAACCCCCACCTGCCCCACACCGCCGCGCGCGGTGCCGCCGCACCCCTATTTGCGACGCGCGCCGCCCAGCGCCGCGAGGCTGCCCGCGCTGCCGCTGTTGGCGCCGCCGTGCGCGAGCGCGCCCATGCTGACCGGCAGCACGTGGCGCTGAGGTGGCGTCTGAGCTCATGTGGTCGTGGTGGTGGTGGGTGATGGCCTCTGTCGTGACCTTCTTCGCGGCCGCAATGATCTGGGTGCGGATGTGAGATCATTCCAGACACTCACCGCCGGGTCGAGGGGAGCAAGGCGAGTGCAGGACTGATGGTCGGTCTTGTCGCGATGCTCTTCCTCGACACGACCCTCGGCTGATGGGCACCCGCTGCGATCATAGGACGGGTCTGCGTCGAGAGCGAATGACGGGTCATCACCCCAAACAACATCCCATTGCCAGCAACCCCGCGAGTCCAGCCGTGCAGCCCTTCTCGCCCTTCCTCAGCCGCTTGCCGAGCCACCAGCATGGGCATCACCGTATGAACCAACCCCGATGAACAGCAAGGCGGGTAGCAGCGCGAGTCCCACCACGCGTGCGGGTCAGGGAATGGCCGGCCCCCGTAGGCCGACAGGTCGCGCCGGCAGATCACGCGCGCGACCTCGTGGCAGATGAGGACGGTCACCATGAGCACGAGGTTGCAGCGCCCCATGGGTCGATGACGGCGCGCTGCAGCGGGTGGTCGTGGTACGCCACGCCCAGCGTGCCCAGCGCGCCGTGCAGCAGCGGCAGGAATATGACGCGATGAGGGACACCGTCGACACCGGTGCGCCTCCCAGCAGCCAAACACCAGCGCCAGGGACCGCCAGTTCAGCGGCACGCTGCCGCTCACGACCTCGCGCATCGCGTCGCCGTGTCGGCGATGCCGCGCATGTGGCGCTCGGCCTGCGTAGCGGGTTTCACCGGGGGTTGGTGGCGTGAGGCCGAGGCTAGAACATCGCCTTGCTGCAACCTCCCAAGACGCTACTTCCTCGCAGGCCGCTGCTGCCGCGACATCTTCAGTCGCTATGCCGGTCCGTTGCAGGCCAGCCCGAACCACGTGCGCCTGATCCCGGATTCGATCTCCGCGACTACACCGCCAGCGAAGACGTGCATGCCGGCTATTTCCGCCTTGATGCCAACTGGAACCAGATCACCCTGGTCACTGGCGTTCGCTACGAGCGCACCAGCACCGCGATCAGGCTCCAGCGCCGTCTCAACTGAAGACACCCCGTGCATTCGCCAGCCGCACTGAGCCGCGCGCAGCACACCACGGCATGCTGCGCAGCAGTGACGCCGGACAGCATCCTCCGCGCCTCACTCGCCGTCGTCACCGCGTCCCGGGCCCGGCACTTCATGCAGACCGTGCCCTACGCAGCTGGCGAAAAGCCGTCCGCGATTGACGTGGCCCATGTTGATGGGCGCGAATATGGGGTCAGCCGCGTCGCTACGGCGTCTTGGCGTAGGCCTTGATGAACATCGTGCATGCCTCGCCGATAGCATCCGGCCTGGGTTGGTTGCGATCAGTGGGGATCCGCCGCCCGGTGAGTGCGTCCAGAGCGTAGAGCTGGCGAACTGCGAGCGGCCAGCCGTGAGACCTGGCAATCAATCACCTTGACCACACATTCTCAGCCGCGCCCCTGTGCTGCCACCCACCACCCTGACAGGCTGTGCCAATCGTTGCAGCTTGGCGTGATCCCATGCACGGCTGATTGCTTTGCTCAACCTGTCCTTCAAGTCTGGCACAACAGGTATGTGTGCCCAAAAGGGGCTCAGTCCATGCTGCCCCGCCTCCCCAATAAACCCAAGGAAACGATCTGGTCATCCAGGTCGCGATCGTCCGGCCGGGTCCAATCGAGGGTGATATGGTCCATCCCTATTTGAAACGCCGCAATGGCGAAGAGAAGGTCGAGTATCCGTCACCCGCACCACCGCACGATCCCCGGGAGCTCTACACTCTTCTTCACCGGACCTTTGGCGTCCCTTTGTTCCAGGAACAGGCGATGAAAGCCTCGAGCCCGTCCGTAGCCGCCGACATCAGCGCGTCCGCGACGATGGCCACAGGTAGCGCGCGCGATCCGATGGCGACTTTCCGCAATGTCGGAATGCCACGTTCAATAGAGGCCATGCCGGGCATCATCATTGACCGCGATCGACGGTGTGCAGCGTCGAAGAGGATGGCCTTGAAGCGGAGGCAGTACTGCTCCTGCAGCTGCGCCGCGTTCCGCTCCGCATAGGCCTCAGTTTTCGAATTATTGTAATGATTAATCGCCGTGGTTTCCATAAAAACGAATTCACTGCTGTATGCACGATTCGTTTCAGGTCAGATTTTGTTATGCCATGAGAGCTCTGCAATCAGGCCGGCGTGCAGGCCTGTAAGCCGGGTAGCAGCCAGCGTTCCAGGGGCAGATCAACGGCCGCTGCTGTGCGAGCTGCCACTCAAAAACCAAACGGGCCTCCACAGTTCCCAGTGCAGAATGGGGAGTTGCTGCTTCCATGCGCAGCCCGGCATGCCCACGCTCCAAGCCGCAAAGCAACTGCTTATGCCACGTCAACGTGATCGAGCGCATCGAATTCCTCGCGTTGCAGACCCACCAGCAGGATCGCTGTCGTGGCTGGCGTGGTTGTGCGTCGGAGCCGTTGCTGGAATGCGATCAGCACAGCGCAGGTCCTCCTAATAAGTTGGGATCACGAACACGTGGTGCCACGCCGGCACATCGTCCGCGGCAACAGGCACGCGTCCTCCCCGTCCGCATCGCCAAGCGAGGCACCCTTTTGCAGCGCCTTGAGCTGGGCGCGCCAGGCGCGCGGGGGATCGATGCGGGCGTGCACCTTGAGCACCGCACTGACCATTCGCGCTGCTGCCCCAGGCCGTTGAACAGGTTGATGCTGGTGAAGAAGGCCAGGAACCAGAGAATGGAGCCATGGGCGTAAAAGGCGACGCGACGACGACGCCCAGCGCGCCAAGCACCAGCACGACGATGAACTGCTGCAAATGTACAAGCGCGGCTCCGCCGACATGTCGGACGGCGCCGGCAGCTGCGCCTGATGAAACTCGCCCGATTGCGATCCAGCTGCTCTTTCACCCGCGGCCGCCACTGGCCTCTGCTGCGCTGGCTTGATGCTGCACTGCTCCGGTCGTCAGTCACCCGGGGCAATGATCAACTCGCCGTCAACACCCGGACTGTGTACAGCGTGAAAAGGCTAAAGTCCTCAGCCAGTGAAAAGCACGACCCAGTATACGTACGGGTTGCGGTCGATCATTGCCGAGAGTGACACAAAATTCGGCGAGCTTTGAGCGATCCCCGCGTTCGCACGGTCGTTATCGGTCCGGGATATCCGGCCAGCGACGCACTGCTGTTCGACGTCGAAGCCGCGCTCGATTCGGGCAAGCCGCTTGTCCTCGATGCGGCGGCGATCGATGCCGCCCTGCCGCGCCTTTCCGAAACACGCCGCGCAAGGCAATCCTGACGCCGCACGAACACATCCAAGATTGACCAATGCAAATGAGTGCTGATCCGGACCGACAGTATTGATGGCACTCTCGCACTTGGGAGACGCTGCAAGGGTGTTCATCAAGTGCTTCCAGCAGTGACTGGTGCTGCGCATGGGCATCCCGCATATATAAATCAACATTCCCGGTGCAAGCGCCTACCTACCTCACCCTAGCCCGACCACGACCTGACGGTTGCCGTGCTGTCCAATGCCGATGCACTGCAGCCTGAGGTGGTGCGTAACGGATACCTCGCCAACCTTCTCGCGGCCCACGCCATGGGCAAGCCCTATCCGTCCCGTGACGCCATCCATGTCGATCCGGAATCGTTGCGCCAGTACGAGGGGGTCTACCGCACCGACGCCGCGACCGCCCGGGTGTTGCGCGTTGTCGAAGGCCGGTTGACGTCGCAGCATCCCCCTGTGACAAGAAATGCTGATCAAACGTGGGTAGCAATGCCTACCAAAATATCCCTTCAACAGCGCGGAGCTGCTTTTGATTACTGATGCGCACATAAGCAACGGTGACTTGCCGAGTCGCTGCTTGTTGCCGGCATCGGGGTGCCACTGCAGCAGCAACGCAGTGCGCTGCTTGTTGCCGGCATCGGGGTGCCATGCAGCAGCAACGGCGGCTATGTTCCGACATGCCGGGGTGGCCATGAAGATAGGAAAGTGCTTGAACAATAGCCATGAGGGTGTCCGAGGCAACGACGTCAAGGTGCACGCTAGCCGCCCGAACTGGGGACGCCAGATCACAGGAGTTGGTGTTTCCACCGGTCCCGGAGATTCGTTCCCGTCGTCTCGTCCGACCTCACGCGCGATCAACGCATTGACCATGGCATTCAGGCGCAGGATGTTGCGCCGTTGATCGGGATGCGATGCGAGATTGACGAGTTCGTTCGGGTCGGCCTGCGTGTCATACAGTTCGAGGTCGCTATTCCCCGCCAATTGCTTCCATTTATCGTAGTTGCTTCGTGATTCCGGGCGCATAGTAAGTCGCATCGAATCTTCTGGGCAAGCCTATTTGTCTGACATCCTTCATTTGTATTGCTTTGGGGATGCGTTGTGTGGCATATCCCAGGTCTGTGGATTCTCAAAATGGCTGTCATGGGACAGCTGGTGAGCCAACACGTGCATAACATGAATGCTGAATAGACAGGCGCCGCTAGTGACAGATAAGCTGGACATCTGAATGGCATGCCCTAGAATAGGATTGGAGTGTGTGGTGGCGGCAGCTGATGTGTACTGCGGTAGGACTCAGCCGAGCGTGAGATACATGCCACGTGTTCAATATCGCTTGCTGCTGATCTCTATGACTAAATTCATGGTCTGGACTAAAGTCACGGCTCATTTCATCTTGGGCCGAAGTCCTGCTAGTGAGAGTCACAGAGCAAACGGTCAGGGGTTCCCCACAACAGCAAGGCGGTCATGGCGCAGCGAGCACGTAGGCCGTCCAGCGGTTGAAGCCTTGCTGCGCTGCTCAGCAAAAATCCTCAGGTGAGTAGCGCTGCCTCTGAATGCGTTGCTGGCTGATCCAAGCTTCACACGAATGGCCATCCAGCCGTTCCTACAGCCTTGAACGGGCACTTGGCTTCGCTGGACATGGCGGGTGGCTCCCTCTTGGTGTGGCGCCCTGTTGGGCACTATAAACCAACTGATGGGCTAGTCACATCGAGCGCGTTGCATCCGTCGCGCCGTGGACGGCCACTGGCCGCCCACGATGCAGAAAGCGGCTTACTTCACCAGGCGAATGGCGAAGGGATAGCGGTAGGCCACGCCTTCGTTCGACTTGATCGCGGCAGATGATCAGCACAGCGCACAAGGCCCGACCAGCATGATCGGCAGTGCGATCAGGAAACCGATGCCGAGTGTTCATTGATTGCCGTCTTCGTGATAACAGATGGTATATTGTTCCTGCTCCGGAGCCGAGAGGCTTACCTCGTCCAATCTTTTCAAAGTAATCAACACCGATGGGGCGAGTGGGATGATAGTTGGTAAAAAGCTAATTGGGATTCGATCAGCTCGTCGGTGACGACAGCAGAAGTTGCAGCAGCATGAAATGTGAGGAAACAGCGACCCTGAATGCAAATTGATCCTGTCACATGTGTGTGCGGATTCTGGTTGAACCAGTGGTCAGCATCGGCGGGCAGCAGCGCCGCAATGACCGAGCCCACGCCGATGAAAAAGCTTTGCATGGCAAATCCGCTCGTGCGCTGCTCGTTGGGCAGCATATCGCCGACAAACCTGGCAGCCTCGAGAAGAATGCAGGGTTACTGACAAATTGTGATCGCAGGAGCAAAATGGCCTGAGTAAAAGATTTTAAACAGGCGATCGACAACCCCGAACTCGAAATTGCCCCGGCAACTGTCGCTTCATTCTTGATCGTGGGCGGAGCAGGGTCAGCTGCCGTTCCATGCTGTATGGTCATCAATTGCCCTCGTCGCTGACGATCATCGTGCCTTTTTTGGGGGCTTCCGTCTCGCTTCAGGACTAAGGCCCGAGGCGCCGACACCGACGCTCCCAGTTCACGCGCACGCCCAAGCGAGCGGCTGGTGCGCTCTTCGGCGCCGATGAGCTCGCCAATCGCAAACAAACCCAGGCAGTTGAAGGGCATGGCTTGCTGCAAACGTTGTGTTTGCAGCATTTCGTCGGGCAAGCGTCTTCAAGGACGCTGCTCAGCGCCGATTTTCCTGATCTTGCTGCCGATCCCGCAGCATTCGATCGCTATTGGAACCAGATGAAGAACTGGGGGAACCCGAACGGAGGCAACATTAAAGTGTTGTTCCTGAAGCTGGGGGTTCCAGATGTCCTCACGGGGTTAAGCTGGCAACGTACGACAGAGGCCGAGATCCAGTCGAAGCTCGATAAGCTGACGTCCAGGCCCATGAATGCTGGGCTCATCCCGTTTCAAAACCCATTGAGTGATTACATAGTGCTGCGATACGCCCGCCTTATGCCCCCCCTGCCCTCGGGCCAGCCGTTTGGTCTGTCGCGCACCGAGCTGCTGCAGGTCCTCAACCTGGCCCCCACCAGCGAGGTGGAGCTGCACCTCGTCGTGGAGAATGCAGAGGGACGCCTGGGAGAGGAGCGGGTGGCGGCGCTGCTGGACGTCGTCGCGGCGCACTCGCCCCTGGACGCACAAAAACGGCAGGGCGCAGCGCTGAGGGTGCCGGCTAGCCCACAGGAGCGCCTGGCATTTCTTTTGCACGTTTACAAGACAGTGTAGCTATTTTGTACTGTGTGTGCATTGTTGCTACAAGTTTTGGATGCACACTGTTTTAGCAGTATATGAAGAGCTGCCAATCTCACCTTTGCAGGGAATGATGTCGATTTTGAGCATGCAGAGCCTAGTGCCCTCGTTGTGAGCAATGGGGCTGGTTGCTCAGCTTTGCAAAGCAGCATCAAGCACATGCTGCCCTCCCTGCAAACCATGAACGAGTAAGATACCTTGTTGTTAGAGCGCCGCATTCCTCTGCCACCGGATGAACTCCGCCCGGGCGCCCCAGGCCTAACTAACAGCTGGTTGCGGTCCGCTCGCGCAGAAACTCTCGAACTCGCGATCGACCTGCAGGGCACGGGCGGTTTCGCCTTCGCGAACATGCCTCGCAAAGGAGGATTGGGCGTCGAGCTGGATCAACGCCCCGACCGGACGCATCGCGGGCGGATCGGACGAGACGTTGCTCAACACGATCGCCGAAAAGGTGCTCGGCCTGCCGCAGGACCACCGCCCCGACAAGGGCATCCCGTTCAACCAGATTCCGGCCTGAGGAGCCTCTCCATGAAGATTGATTCCACCTGTTTCGGCCGTTGTCACCGGCGGCGCATCGCTTGTGTGCACAAGTGCGTGTACACGTGTGTGTGTCGCGCGCATTGTTGCCACATGTGACCCACGGGCAAGAGGTTGCAACTGTCGCATGCGTGGGCGACTGACAACAGCCACCTTAGCTGGTGTTCCGAGCACGCTGGTAGGTGCGCGCCGAGATCACTTCGTCGAGCGTGACTTCCAGCCGGCTGAGTTCGCTCGACAACACCCGCCCAATCGGTCCGTTCTGGACCGGGCTGATGAACTTGTGACCGCGCAATTCATCCAGATGCAGGCGCGGCGGCGCGGCGGGCATGTCCAGCTCGCGGTAGATTACTACCAGTTCGCCTTCGCCGATGACCTGGTGCGCGACGGGCGCCGACAGCGGCTGACACGCTGCCAAAAGCCCACCGGCAATGCCCTGGGTTCAACGCGAGCAGGCTGCGCGCAGACCGCGAGAGAACGACAGCTACGTCAGCAACTTCTCAGACATTGGGTGAATCTGAAACATGAAGGCCTGATCTGCATCGTCTCCCCCCTCGCAACCCCCTCCATCCAGCGGCGCGTACCCCCACCTGGCCGCCCTTCTGCTCGTCTACCCCGCCACGATCATGGCCCCCATCAGCATCTCCGAGTTCTGATAGTTCAGCGGATTGCGGTGTCGACCGGCAGGTATGATGGGATGATCGGGACAGTATCAACGGCGCAGCAGTCACCAGCAGCGCACGACTGAAACACTGCAGGCTACTGTCATGGCGCTGGCAGCAACAAGGAGCGCCACGGATCTCACCGTAGACACCAGCTTGGCGACAGTGGAGACGTTTGGGGCACGGCCCAGCTCCGCTGCTAGCTGCTCCGAAAAATACCGCGCTGCAGCAAGCGGCAGAGCGGGCGCAAGAGAGTGCGTGGATGCGGGCAGGTGCCGGCGCACCCCGAGGAGGGAATTCGCTGCGACAATGGCCACGCCACTCCATGTGTCTGAGTGCAGCCTCCTCAAATTAGGCATGTTGACCGGTACAAGCGACCAGCACAGCAGCTGAGGCGATGCCGTTCATGCTCAGCAGCACGCAGACGCGGCGCACACCCGGCGCGCAGGTGCGCGCACGCGCTGGGCTGGCCCCGTTGGCAGTGGCGCACCATAGCGCCAATGGCCTGCGTGTCAGCCGCGCGCCGGATCGAGGGAGGTAGATGCTGTCTGTGAGCTGCGGATTCTTGTTCGATGCGCGGTTGCTGATGTATGTGCCTGTGCTGACGCGCCCGTCCGCGCCGAGCACAACGCCGCCGTCGAGCGTCACCGCCACGATGGTGGTGCCCGTGTGCGGGGCCTCGGCCTTGCCCTGAGCAACTAAAGCCATCACGCTCCGCGATCCATGCTGCGCAGCGGCGCTGGCACTCGCGTTGTTCCCGAGTAGCGACTAGTACAAAATATGTGGCACGCTGAAAAGTAAGTAACAATAGGTGTCATCAGGATTCATTGAGATTGATGCTGGAGACACAGAGCCCAGCCTCAGGTTTTTTGCGCCCCTTGGTCTAGCGCGTGCAGCTGCTGAAGTGTTCAATCAGCAACTGGAAGAGCCCGGCTGATTGCCGCCTTTGAACGCATCTCTGCATGTAAGATCATCTAGAAATTTGATGTGCCATGTACATAGCTGCACAAAGCTTCTGGTGATACGTGGATAGTAGCTTGCATGTGAAGGCATCGCCTCGTCCCTGCAAGGTTTGCTGCTGAAGAGGACGGCTGACAGCCATGGCAAGTGCCGGGGCGGCGGAGACCCTCGGCAGCGTGGGCAACTTGACCTGCCTGATGAAGAGCGAGCCGGCCGCATGCTCATCGAGCGATTCATCATGCACGAACGGCTGGTCCCAGTTCTTGACCACATCGAGTTCCTCATCCGAATGCCTTCCCAGACAAGGGCCAATGGGCTGGTTGTCTCCGGCAAGCCTGGTTTGTGGCACCATCCAGTCCTTCGCCGTCACCCTCCGACGCGGCAATGGCCGGAAGGGCGCCGGCACCAGTGTGGCCATCAACATGACCAAATGTCTGGTAGGGTAAACGCGCTTGTATGAGCTGGTTGATAACGGGCAGGACGTCTTCACAGAGGGCGAAGAACATTTGAGGGCCCAACAACAGGCGTAGATATCAGCGGCCAGGCAAAAGTAGCAGTTCCTATGAAAGACACACTGTGGCTTGGACCGTATCAAGTCGCCCATTACGGGGGATGTCGCGTGCAGCGTTCGACCAGATGTGGCTCAAGCACACCCATCCAGGAGACATCCTGCAGGCAGCCCGGACCTGGTGCCACGTCTTCGACCGCCAACACCGCTTCATCTACGCCAACCAGGCCTTGCTGAGCATGTGGGGCATGGAATGGGCCGATGCCGTGGGCAAGACCTGCCTCGAGCTCGGTTACGAGCCTTGGACGCCGCCATGCGCGACGAGGAGATCGAACGCGTGGTCGCCACCCGCGCCCGATCATCATGCGGACAGGTGCCTGCCCGCACCCATGCTGGGACACGCGCAAACACGACTGTTGCGTGCCTCATTCGTGCACCGTGCACCTGATTCCATAAGGCGAGCGAAAGGGTGGGCGATCTGACTCTGTGGAGAAAGAGTACGCGAGAAGAAATTAGTTCATGTCTTTCGTGTAGGTAGCGCTGAGTGCGGGATAATTCGTTCAAGCAGATTGAGAGCTCCCGCTGCCTGCTCGCTGGTAGTGCTTCTTGGTGGTGCTGGACATGTACCTGGCAAACACGATTGAGGGTGATGGCGGAGTTATTAAACCAGCGAGAACTAAATAGATCTCCGAAGCTGTCGAACGACCGTTGTTGTGCCATAACCCGCCGAGAACACACTCCAGGCCGGCATGTGCGCTCAGCTCCAGTGGCAGCCTTGCATCACCCACATAGGTCCAGGGTGGTGCCGGCCTTGAGGCACCAGGTGGGGTAGACGGCCTTGGCGCCGTTAGAACCTGTGCCGACCTGATAGGACATCACTGGTTTCATGAGGCCCGCGTTCTTTGTCATGGACGACGTCATGGATGTGGCGGACAGCTTGAGCTTGGGC